>JABUQX010102207.1:10000-15000 GCA_015478945.1 Trachelipus rathkii | reverse complement strand
GAGGTAAGTAACTAAAACATAGAAATTTCAGATTCAACTGATACTCAGGATAAGAAACTAAAATTTGCAAACAGCTTTTACCTAGAAATAGAATTTCTGTTGGTAGTTCTCCTTTTATTGAAACCCTTAATATAAAAATTTATATTAAAGCTAGAATCAGTGTAGGAGACACCATTGTCTGTGAGTATAACTTCAGTCAGACCTTCTGCACACTTCAATGAAACCTTCCTTCCGACACAGTAATCAATCCAAGGGATACCAAAGACCACAGTCCAAGGAAAAACATCATACAAAAATAATCATTAAGAAGTTTAAGAATCGTTTTGACGTGTCTGTGAAGATCTGTCTTTGCTGTCTCAATAGATACAAAAGAGGATTTAATGATGAAAACGACTGAAGTTGATTCCAAAGAAGATTCATCAAGGCTCATAGTTAAATGGAATCTTAAACGCCAACAATTTTCAAATTAGAAACATCTTATTTCAGGAAAACCCAAACAAATCCTTAATAACAACATTTCAATGGATTGACTCCACTAAAATTCAGAAAAAAACTGAATTTTAAAATACGAAATTTTACATACCGGTACGTCTTTCAGTTGTCAATAATAACGCAGAGATGCAGACATTTTTTCAGTTTCATTAATATCATAACCATTGATGTGTAACAGATTATATTTCTCTTGCAATTACAGAGAGGAATATGGGGAAAGAATAAAAAATTAATAATAATAATAATAATAATAATAATAATAATAATAATAATAATAATAATAATAATAATAATAATAATAATAATAATAATAATAATAATAATAATAATAATAATAATAATAATAATAATGAATAAATATTTTATTGTTACAACAATGATATTACATAACACTTATCATTAAAAATAACAATTTAAAATAAAAAGAAAATACATTAACGAGAAATGAACTTTTGAGGAGACGATTCCGCCCTTATAGTAAGTAATAAGGACTTTGTCAAAACGATTGATTGGCTCTTGCAGAATTTCATGAAACTTGCAGCAAAGGTTTGAAATGAACTTTTGAAAATGAAAAAAAGGTAACGAGAAATGAGTGAAATAAATGGTACAATAATAATTGTCTACGACCCCCGTATGTCCCCGACCCGTGAACAGTGGGGAAATAACAAAATATTTCTTTAACACCAAAAGCGCATAAAAAATAATTAAAAAGAAGCATATGGTAGTAAGATTTAAATTTTAAATTTTATAGGTATTAAAATATGAGACGCCATAGCTTTTTCAGCATCATTTCTTGAATTTTTTTTTTTTTTTACATTTTTTTTCTTTACAACTAATTTGAAATGGTATTATTGGCAAAGATCTCCATAGACAAATGTTATAAATATGAGTTTTGTTAACCTAATGACGTTTTTCAAGTTCATTTCTCGATTCTTTTCTTACGTTTTCTTCATTTCAAACATTTCGTAAAAAACCGTTTTCTATTACGTCATTTGGCAGTAAGAAATAGTAAGAAATACTTAAGTTTGCGCTCAAATTAGCACAAAATCGTAATTACCAAACGTAAGGAATTTCCTTATGTATAATTCTGTAAGGTTGCTATTTCCCTTGCTTAAAGAATTTAGGACATGGTTACCAAAAAAATAATGTAAATAAACAAATGTCGGCAGAAAGCAAGCAGGAAATTAAGAATTTTTTTTTTTTTTTTTTTTTTTTTTTTTTTACAATGATTAAGGAAGGTTTGTGAGTAATAACTTTAAAAATAATAAGATTGGCCAAATATTTGTGTGGTATTCATATTTTCTTTTTGTTTGATTTATTCGTAAAGAAATCAAATGATAATGTTTTCACTACGTGGTAGACCCGTTTGAATTTATGATATCTGGTGATGTATTTAATAAATAAAATATTGTAGGAAGAAGGGTAGGGAGGAAGAGGGTAGGGAGTTGGCGAGGGATAGAGGGGAGTGGAGGAGGTGGGTGAGGGCGAGATGAGGGGGGGTGTGAATGAGGAAGGCTGTACGCACCACTACCCCGCTCAAGCGGGACAAAAGTGCTAGTGTAATAATAATAATAATATATATATATATATATTATTAATAGGTCGACGTTTCGGAAATATCCATTTTGAAGGTTAAAATTGTAAGAACACTAATAAATACTTATGTTAAAAAATTCAAAAAACATTAGCAAGATTTAAAAAATTGAAATACTGAATTTAAAAATGAATTTAAAAAAACTAAAAAATATTTGCATCAATAAAAAAAATAAATAAAATAAAGAAATAATTACCCTGTCTATATAATGGAACACTCAAAACTGAACAGATTTAAAAATAGCAAAATTATTAATAATATTAGTTGGTTAGCTAATTATAATTATTTGATCAAGCTATATATAAGGGACTGAAGAAGATCACTATTTAATAAAGGATGGATTTGTTTTATGAATAAAGACTGAAATTAACAAACTTTCTCTCGTACCAAACTGCCCCAAAATTTTAAAATCACTATACCTAACCTATGCCTACACTATACCTAACTTTATATTTACAGGACAAATAATGATGTCTAATTGAGGAATGCTCCTTAGCACACAACTCAATACCAGTTCTATGTTTAACACCCCTGCGTCCATTCAAGCAAACTTTTATCACAAGTTCAGTACAACGGACGTACTTTCCCAAATTATATTTCGGACAATTATATAAATGAACGACATTAGAAAGCATTAACGGCTCAGTGATGTCCTTAAAAGGGAAAAGCTGCCAATTGTTAAAAGATTCTTTAAAACAATATATTATAATATTTAAAAAAGTAAAATTTTTACTCAATATAGCTCGATTTTTCTCATTAAAAACACCAGATTTATTACCAAGAAAAGGAAAACAAACTTAAAATTCACATTTTGGAGCGCAAGTCACAGGACTACGCGGGAAAAAATATTAACGAGATAATCTTTAAGTGCTTTATAAAAGACATGAACATGATTGTTATAATTTTAAAGTCCTTTTTAAAAGTCCATTTCAAAGTGAAACAAGCTCTAATTTTTTAAAATTTTAAAAGCTCTATTAATTAAAGTTTTACAAGAATTTAATTTAAAATTACGACCTCAATAGCTAAAATAATTCAAACCATGCCCTGAAAGGTTTACTTCTTAAAAACCTAAGTTGTAAAACTCAAGCAACGTCTAGCAACTGAAACATCAAAAAATGACAAATTATTGCTTGTTTCCGTTTCCATTGTAAATTTTATGTCATTATGGAAATTATTAATAAAATTTAAAAACATCCTTACATGTTCCATTTCCTTAAAAATAACAAAAGTATTGTCAACATATCTACGATATGTATATATTTACAATTTTTACATTACAGGCTTGAAATGGGATGGACATTCATCTAAATTTTTTTTTTTTTATTGATATAAATATTTTTTAGTTTTTTAAATTCATTTTTAAATTTACTATTTTATTTTTTTTAAATCTTGTAAGTGTTTTTTAAATGTTTAACCTAAGTATTTATTAGTATTTTTATAATTTTAGCTTTGAAAATGGAAAAGGATATATCCGAAACGTCGGTCTTTATTAATAAAAATGAACTTCCTATTCTGGGGCTTCGATCTTATTCATTTATAAATCAAAATGCAGAAAGAATAAAATCTTAAAGTTTATTTAATAACTATATATAGATATTATATATAAGTTAATATATAATATATATATATATATATATATATATATATATAAATATATTCTATATATATATATATATATATATATATATATATATATATATATATATATATATATATATATATATATATATATATATATATATATATATATATATATATATATATATATATATATATATATATATATATATATATATATATATATTATAAATAATAATAATATAATAATATATATATATATATATATATATATATATATATATATATATATATATATCAGGGGCGTATATATAGGGTAGGCCGGGTAGGTAGCTCCTACCCAATATTTTTTAAGTTTTAAATAATTGAAATTAAATTGTAAAAGTATACTAAATTATTAAAATTTTATATAAAAGTTAAAAAAAGAAGCTATTTTTCATCATAAATTAAAAGAAAAACAACCAAAATAATAATAGCTATAATAATAATTGAATTCATTTAGAAATTCTCGCTCCTACTCTGATCTTAGGAGTAAAAATCTTAACACCGGGCGGACGAATGACGTCATTTTTTACGTCAACTTATAAGAGAGCGGGCTAGTCTGTCCTACCTATAATAATCGATAAAATAATCGATAATATATATGAAACTTTTCGTTCTCTTCCCGTAAATATTTACGAAATGTGTGGCTTGGTGCAGTTTGTTTGAAATTTTGTATAAAATGTGTCTGATTGTTCTGATATTGAATATTAATTTTATATAACTTTATTTAAGTGGTATTTAGCATTATATACATAAAATTAAGTGAAATAATGCATAATGGAGTAAGTGTAGATTTTATATTAAAGAAAAAACGCTTTAAAAACTTATCTATAAAACGACAGCTCTATTTTAAAAAAATGATAGGCCTAAGAAATTACTCAATTGGAATGTGATTTAAAATTAAATATTTGGTAAATATAATGTAAACAAGCTTTTCATACAAATAAATAGGTACGTATTATAATTATTAAAATATGTTTTCGTTAGCTATATATATATATATATATATATATATATATATATATATAAAATATATACCTATATAAATATAATATATATATATTTATTATATATATATATATTTTTTATATATATATATATATATATATATATATATATATATATATATATAATATATATATATATATATATATATATATATATATATATATATATATATTTTATATATATATATATATATATATATATATATATATATATATATATATATATTATATATATATATATATATAATATATATATATATATATATATTATACATAAGTATATATAT
>JABUQX010102206.1:10000-30000 GCA_015478945.1 Trachelipus rathkii | reverse complement strand
AGAATCTTAGAAACCCTGGGGATAAATAAAAATTTGTACAGGGACTGTTATTATTATTATTATTATTATTATTATTATTATTATTATTATTATTATTATTATTATTATTATTATTATTATTATTATTTAAAGAAATTAACTTTAAAGTAGAAGCTACTACAAAACAAAATATTAACTAAACTGTTTAAGCAAAAATTTAAAAAAAATTTAAAACAAGATTCCATAATTTTCTTACTTAAAAATGTATATATTTATTTGAATAATGAAATGTTATGGTGTCGGAAAATAAGTTGCTCTCCATGTTGTGGAGTTAAATGTGATCTCTTATCCTCAAACACATTACCCGCTTCTAAAAAAATGCTTTTCTGCATAAAAGCTTTCTTAAACTTTTGAAGGACCTGTAGAACTTTATTATAGTACGGTATATTCCTATTTTACTTAATAAATTTATTGATCCGCTATCCAAAGAGCTCACAGTATGGATATGACAAGATGCCAGATACTTCTAGAGAGACTCCACTTGTAAATCAGACAAGTTTTAAGTAGAATATGTAATGTGTTTAGCGGAAGTCGAAAAGTTCCGGTCCCGGCCGGAACTTTTCCAAGGTCCCAGAAAGTTCCGGTTCCGCCGGAACAAAAATTCTGGTCCGGGCAAAGATACAGTAGCTATATATAATTATATATTATACTATATACTATATATATATATATATATAATATATATATATATATATATATATATATTTATATATATATATACTATTATAATACATATATTATATAATATATAATTTATGCATATTTTGAATTTTAAATTTTACTGATAATTAATAATAAATGGGAGGAATGGGCTGAAGGCCTGATCACTAGAGATTCATTTAATGTATTAAATTTATAGTGCTTTTTGTTTAAACTCTTAAGTTAAATTTAATGAGTTAAGGATAGCATGAAACTGTCCTTATAACAATTTGCAAATATTTAATAAATAAATAATCAAGACTGGAGGCGAGATTGTGGTTGACTGGATTTGGAAGTTGTGTAACAAAACGTTTATGGAGGCTATAGTTTCGAAGGATTGGAGGAGAGCAGTAATAGTACCCCTTTTTATAGATAGATAGGAGATAAGAGAAACAATAGGGGAATTAGTTTATTGAGTGTTGTAGGGAAGATATATGGTGGTATTTTGGTTGAAAGTGTGCGTTGAGGGACTGATTGATGAAGAACAAAGTGCATTTAGAAGCACCGGTAGTATAAGGATGTGTAAATCAAATCTTCACATTGAAACAAATGATTGAAAATATAAAAGAAGATAAATAAATTGTATTTAGGTTTTATAGACTTACAACAGGTGTAAGACAGGATTAATGGGGGAGCTCTGTGGCAGGTGTTGGTGGTAGGCTTCTGAAAGGAATCAAAAGTATGTATGTTGATTGTGAAGCTATTGCAAGAATTAATGGAGTTGAAAGGGATTGGTTTAATATTAATAGTGGAGTGAGACATGGAAGTGTTGTCTCCTTGGTTATTTAATTTGTATATACTATCGGATGAGGTGATGACATAGATATTAGAGGTTAGTGTGTGGTAGGGGCATAACCGAGATCTGGATGTAGAATGATGGAGAATGAAAGAGAGTGGAGGGTACCCTACCTATTATATGCAGATGATTTGGTAGTGCATAGTAGTGAAACTATGGTTTGAAATATGAGAAATAGATCTAAGGTACAATCTGTTCAGATGGACAATCTTAGGGGTGTGGCTTCGGTGTGGAAAACAGAATTAATAAAACAAAGAATGACTACATTAGGGAGTTGTGTGATTTGAAGAAGGGTGTATATGAGAGAATAAACAAGAGTACATTGAGGTGATTTGATCATATGGAAAGCATGTATGATATTTGATTGGTTAAGTGGATGTATAGTGGTGAGTTGGCTGGAAATTGTCTGACTGAGAGTTACCACAGTGAGAGTCTGTTGCTGTCTCGGAAGTCTTAGGGTGGGATTTTTTTCTGACTGCCGATGAGCTCTCACTTAAGTATAGAGGGTACATTAGGGGGGGGGGTTCTTTTTGACTTACATCAGTATTTTCTACCACTTTTCTGTTTCCAGTGTGTGCTGCGCACTTCACCCCCAATCTTTGGAAAGGAGGTAGATGAGTATATATATAATATATATATATATATATATTTATATATATATATTATATATATATTTTATATACTATATATATAACATATATATATATATAGTAATACTATAATATATAGTATATATACTATATATATCATTTATTAAAATTATTAAAACATAAATTTCTTTCAATATTTTTAATAATTTTTATTTATTATTTAATCAGCGTTAAGAATATTTCATGGATGCCATCTTCAAAGGAGATATCAACAATGTCATCATCATCCAGTTACAATGGAAGAAAAAAATCTCCCAACCTAATAGCGAATGAATGTGAAGATTATGAGAACATTATTCCATATCTTGTAGTGAAAAAGAGTCTTTAGCATTAATTATTTATTTTTATTTTGTGGCTAATGTTACAGCCACAGGTCTTGAGCTCCTATGTGAGGAGCTGTTCAATCCTGTTGGAAATCCACACTAGGGGGGACCATGCCTTAGACGAATGTGTGGAGCTTCAATAAGTTAAAGTTGACATTAAATTTTTATTGTTGTGAAGACAAGTTAAAGTGTCCACTACAGGCAAAGGTATGCCTGCCAATTTGGCACCCAAACCGCCGGTTACGTGAGGCCAATCGATGACAGGTTGGTAAATGACTGCTGAGGAGGTGATTCTGGTTAAAATTGGCTCTTTGGGTGGAGGGCTCTTTCAGCATATAATTCGGTTGAGGCCAATGAGTAGCACCAGATAGAAAAATTTACAGGCACAAATAAGTTGGAGTGCATACCGATTACAATCGATTCACAGAAAATTTCTTTAGCGTCGATGCTTTGTAAACTTTTTTAGCGATATCGATAACATGGTATTCTTAGATACTCGCTAAACGTAGTTTGTTATAACACCCTTAAATTCTTCAAAATTTGCATGACTACAAAAAAGGTGATTATTACAGCTGTTTATTCCTTAAAATGCAGGTTGGGTTTACTAATTAGCTTTTTATATATTGGAATGAACCAGTTGTTATGAGTCCGGAGTCTTGTAAATTTTGAAGACGTAAATTGCGATTGGTGTTGGCAATTTTCAAGAGGTCGGAGTCAGTAACTTTCAAAGAGAGTAGAGTTGGAGTCAGAAAAATTTTGAACTGACAAAGTGGTGAAATTGTGACTCTGTGGAGTGACTTCAATACTAAATGGTGTCAGATGTCACCGAAGATTGATCTCTCCCATGGACTATGCTGGATCGGATCTAAAGACTCGGCAAAATGCAATAGCAATACTGTTAGTATCCTATTAAACCATGCCCTATCATTGCAATATTTCAGGTATTTGGTTATGAAAAATGACTCACAATCTCCAAATGAGAAGTGTCAACCAGTTCCCTCCTAGCAACGGAATTGTGAAAAAGACGGTGGTGATATTACATAATACGTTAATAATATTAAGATCGAAAGTAAGAGTCCCAATAGAACTCGCACAGTAGTGTGAGGAGAAGGAAATTTCTCATCTCTTCATATTGACAATGAAGGATATATACTACTAGCAGACAGTCTTGTGATCCTGTTAACAAATGGGGTAAGAGTGTTAACTGTTAAGGGCATACAACAACTCCAAATAAAGTCTAAAATCTTCCAAGTAAATTGTAATATATATATGTCTCTCACAAGTCCAATAAGAATAAGGAGATAGAATAAGAGTAGAATTTACCATAAGATAATGAAACTACATGTCTAGCACCCATTACCTAATTGTGTCCTCTCGTAGTAGGATCATTCGTTCGTAAGATACAGTTCAGCATACTCGCTCTTTAAGAGTGATGGAGTATATGGAAGATAGCTATATTCATAGTAGGATTGAGCTAGTTGAATAGTGCGCTAGGACTAGGGGTTCTCCAAGGAAATAGGGTCGGTCCTTCCTCATCATATAGTGACCACAAAAGTATTCCATTAACAGTTTAAACAAAATTTCTTTGGTGGCATTGAAAGAAGTTGAAAAAGAATTGAATATAACTTTGAAGTCTCATTAAATTAGAAATAGGCCATCAAGGAAGGTAATCAATAGCCGCACTGATGAATAACAATAAAGGAAGAAGCCTTAGAGAATATGAGCATGATATAACTGCATGTAACCTTCCCATCGCTATAGTCACCCTCTAGTGTCCGTCGCTCGCGCTCTCTTTTCTGCGTCTCTTTCGCCATATATAATTCAGACCTTAGAGTGATATTATAGGATAGAACGCAGACTGATTCCTTTAGTCTAAGTAGATACTATTTCAGTATTTATTATATTGGAAAAACGAAGTGTTCAGTGTCAATACGAGACAGTATGTATATTACGATTTAGATGTAAAAGTTCATGTAAGCTAAGTAATGCTAGCGCAGTTTGTGTAATACAATATACTATGTCGAAATAGACTAGATATGATCTTTATAACTACATAACTCAAGTGAAATAAATTACTAAGTGGATAACGCTATATACCTAGTAATCAATAATATTTAGTAACGGATACAATCAATACTCCAATCGATAATAATTATTAACCAGACGGAAAGTGAACTGATGAATAAATGAACCAGACTTCTGTGAGGAATAGTAACTCTAGCGAATATACAGAATAAACAGATGATTTAGTAAGAAGACTTATGGACATTAATACAAATAGAATGATATCAAAATAGAAATAACCTTCAGATAATCTAACGAATGATAAGAAATAATATAAAAAAAGATATCAATTAATAATAATAATATATAGAAGAATATAAATAAGAATAAACTCGGTAATAAATCTATAGAATGAACAAGGATATGGGTACAGGTTCAAGTTGACATGGTGAATAGCGACTCGAAAAAGAGGAATATTTAGCACTCTTCGCCTCCCTGATTCCTAACTCTAAGGTAGTTCCGTGCGTGGTACCTATATGCTGTGATCAGATGTGTTAGTTGTAGTATTTAATATATTGACCTCTCATGCTGGAATATGCCTATCACACTTATCGTATCTCATATAATTCAATTTACTTGTTTAAGATGGTCCATATGTTACATTGATGGATATCATTCATACAAAAGTGAAGTAGACTTTCTACATCAGATTCTTCTGTATGATAGATACTCATGAGTGTGTGCGATCTCATCTCTATTCATGGTTACTGTAATGACTTGGAAACGTTTACTACATTCAGTATTGCAAAGAAGAAATTCTCCATAACCATTGAGATTATTATTACATGTATATTTCATTACACTATAATAATGTTCTTTTGTATAATAATCTCTACCTAAATACATTTACTTGAAGAAGAACAGTTCGAAAATTCAAAGACAAAATGAAATTATTAGTTCAAGAAAGCATAAGTTTATCTTACAGAAGAAATGTTATTTTCTATATAAATCTCTATATAATTATTACTTTATGCTTTGATATAAGATCATTTATAATGATAACTCTTTATGATATTATTCTGTTTATTCTAGGCAGTGGATTAGGATAACGAGACGTAGAGAAATGATAATAATGTAATTAATCATAATCATATTATCCGTTGTGCTTTTCTTACTATCACTCTCTATAATTTTCTTTCTACTTCAAACGTTCCAGTGTTTCCCATCGCTCTTTCTTAAATAGTAACTGTAGTATATAGTGACTTTTTCTTTCCAAATTCATTATAGATCTGAGACATCCTATTTCGCTACATAGATTGATTATCAACCAGGCAGATATTCCAAAGTAAATTTCATATTTTTTCCCGACTTCAGATCGTAGGAACTACTACTCTCAATGCTTTTAGAGCGGTGCAATGTCAATCCTATGATTCTCTATTTCAATTCGCTTGTAATTGTGGATTCCAGAGCGCTCTTCTGTGTAATTTGACGTTAGATTATTTTAGTTATCTTTACTTCGGAACAATTTTTAATTTTCACCTTGTTATCTCCTTCTCTATTATCACTTGCTCTTATGTTATATATGGCTTCTATCTCTCAGAGACCATATTTTCAAGGCAAATTGCCGCCATTATCTGCATTCTCGGCCATATAGATGGTATACTGATACATAATTCCTCTGTGTGGACTTGTTCTTAGAATATTCCAGAAACTTTCGATAAGACTCAATATTCCTTATGTGTCTCAATCCAGTAATATCGTTGAATAAATATCTGAGGTATATAGCCGAAACTTGGTGTTAAGCGTAGATACGATCTACCTTTATATTTCTCTTACAAAGAAGCATACACAACTATCAACAACCATATTATCATCTAGCCCGTTAGTATAGCACGTTATTAGGGATATTCATTTATTTCTCAATAGATAATTAAAATATTATTAAGGTTTATAATTCCTTTGTATATAATGTTCCTTCTTAAGGGAAAACAGTTTATCCGTTTCATTATTGTACGAAGGCAGTTATTATTTGCCTTTCTAGAGCATTACTATACGCAAAAAATGATGGAAAATTCTGGTCTTCGCAGGTTAACGTCGCTGTGAGAAATCCAATTTCAGACTCCCTAATTTCAGAAAGGACACGTAATTTTTAATAATTAGATCATATCTTCACTTTCTATATTTGCTTTCTTTCATTCGTAGTCTCAGAATAATAATGCTCCTGTTTCGGGACACTATCCTATTAATTCGGACTTTCCACTAACTGTCATTTATATTTCGATTTCTATTAAGAAATTTTATTTCGGTGGTTATTTTAAACCTCATTATCTTTAATAGTCCAAATTGCCGCGCGAAAATATATTTTAAACATTTTTCTCTTCTACTATATTACCCATTGTGGCCAAAGAGGTCAGAAATATTTAGGCTTTTAATATATACATATATATATATGAAACTTTTCGACGTTGGATTTTTTTTGACGCACAAACATCAAATCATCAATCATGTCTGTTTGCGCTTGGTATGCCACCAATTATTTCCTTTCTAGTTGCGTGATCTCTCTACCGCACGGAAATTTAATATAATGATAGATGGTAATGTTCATAATATATTTTGAGAACTCATACCATGTTTATTATATTAAATAAGAGTATATCTTCAATGTAGCATCTAAATACCAAAGGAAGAAAGCCAACTGCACTGCATCCTTATAATCCGTGGAAACTGTTTGATCCTTAATTTCATATTTAGTTTCAATCAGCTAACTAGAGTCAATAGTGGTGAGTTAAAAAGGCGGGGAGGATAATGATAATCCAGCCAAAAAAAAAACCAAACTTTTTTTTTTTCTTTTCTTTTTCCCTTTTTTTCCAATTTTTTTTTTTTTTTCCCCCGGGGGGACCCCCCCCCCCTGCGGCAGGGTTTAATATTTCTTGGGCTTGTTCCCCCCCTTTTAAAAACCCCCCCCCCCCATCTAGTGTTTCAACTTGCATTCATAATGCCTGAGTGATGTATTTCATAAAAATTCTTATAGTATCCGGGGTACATGTAGGTGCCTCTAAGTGTCCATATACTTTTCCTTCAAATCCTCTTGCCACAAGTCTTGCCTTTGTAATTGTTTTACCTTTTTTATTTTTTTCTGTTACTATCCATCTTGTGGATACTAATTTTCTGTTCTGATTATCTTTCACAATTTCTTCGTATACGTTGTTATTTTTCCAACTAATTAATTCATTTTGTTTTGCGTTTTCAACTTCTTCTTCAAGTAATGTTGCATAATAGTTTGTAACCTCTTCTTCTTGATTACCTTGATTCTCTTCTTCAGTACTGTACCCTCTTTCATCAACATTTTCTTCACTTTGTTCGTCCTCTTCATGGACATCTTCATTAATTAATGCTATTTGATCATATTCACTCAAATTTATCCATTTAAAACTGTCATCATCCATGTCTTGGACATTATAGCAAGAAGAGTACTTTTTACTTTTTGCCTTTCCAGCTCTGCTCAAAATCTTGACTCTATATCTTAATCCGTTTTCTTTATTTCTTATTTCATAAATTTGATATCTTTTTATTTTTAATCTATCTTGAGTATCCTGGTTTTCTTTTCTATCTTTTGTTATTGTCACATAGTCTTCTTCATCATCTGTTTCTGATTCCGAGTCTTCATCAACAATGGTGTCATTTTGTTTTTCTTCACCTTCCTCTGATAATTCATGGTTTGTATCCTCATTATTGTCGGTAGGTTCACACTTATTTATTCTTGTTATGTGTACTCTAGCTATTTCATGAATGTTCCCTCCATGTTTTACTATAACTGTCTTTCCTTCTCTTCCAATTACCTTTGCATTATTTCTTTTATAATAAACAGTGCCTCCTATAAGTGACTTTTCAATAGGATGTTCTCTTATTCTCTTTCTTTTATTTTTTCTGAGGATTCCTGTTCTATATGATGTTTCCTGGCTTCTGATATCGCATTCATCACATTTCTCATCATTTCATCTTCTTCTATATCATCAAACAAAGCTGGATTACTATCCCTTTCATCGACACAGTTCGGTATAACATTGTTTCTACCAAATACTAACTGATTTGGAGAATATCCATTAACATTAGTTAATTGATTCTTTGCATAGACACTCCATTTTAAGCTTTCTTCTTTACTGAATCCATCCTCTCTTAGCTTATATATTGACTCCTTTATTAACCCAACGTATTTTTCACATAATCCGTTGCTAAAAGGGCTTTCTCTGGCTGTGCTTTTCAATACTATGTTGAATTTTGTACAGAAATATTCCATATCATTATTTTGGAATTCTCTTCCTGCATCTGACATTATTATCTTTGGTGCTCCAAAGTATGTTACCCATCTATCTAATATCTTTATAATTTCTTTACTTGTTTTTCCACATAACCATTCAGCTTGAACATATCTCGTTGCTGTATCTATCATAACTATAAATTTATGATTCTCAATCTCTCCTATATCCATCTGTAACATATCACAAAATTTTTGTGCCATTCTCAATCCAACTATTGGATGGGGTGGTGTTGGTTTAAATTTTTGACACGTCTTACAATCTTTAACAATTTGGTCTAATTCTTCCATTACTTTTTTTAATATTTCTGATGTGGTTTTATTTTCATATGCTTCCTTTATAAGTTGAAATATTTTTCTACTTGATCCATGAGCAAATTGCAGATGTAGCTTTAATAATTTTTTTTTTCTTACTTTTTCCATATCTATCCATCCTTCCTTAAATTGCCCATTCCAATTTCTTTTTCCTAATTCCATAAGAGTCACACAATCGTGTCCTGTTTCGTTTTCTATTATTGGTATATTGTAAATACCCATGTCCTTCAGGTGTATCAAATTCTTTTCTATATCTATTACTGCTCTTATGTTCTTTAATGTTTTCTTTCCTATCAAAAGAGGTATGTCTCCTTCAACTACATCTATTTTTATTTGAAACTCCTTTTCCTTCATCTTGCATGGTAAATTTATTTCCTTTATTATTTCATATCTAGTTTTGCCAAATATATGTGTACCTTCCTTTTTCCTTTGGCTTTTTGACACTTCCCTAATGTATTTCTCTGACATATTCGATAAAATGGCTGATAGTCATATGGTTCCCACTACAGATGTCAAACATCCTGAATCTATTATTCCCAGCACTTCTTCCATCAATTCACTCTTATTATTCTCTTCCACTATCTCTTTATTATAATATGTTCTCTTTATTTGAGGGTGCTTGATTTTTTTTTTCTTTGTACAGTTCTTGAATGAATGACCCGTTTCTCGACATTTAAAACATTTTCCTTTCATTTCTTCTGAGAAAAAACAGTCTTCTGTCTTATGATTATTTTTCTTGCAAATATTACATTTTTCCTTATCCTTATAGAAACATTGTTCACTCTTGTGATTAGTTTTATGACAGTATATACATTCTTCTCCTTGATACCAATGTTTTGGGTTTTCCTTTGGCGTTTTTTTCTTCCATGTCTGTTAATACAGAATCCATTACATGTAATATTTCCTCCTGTGTTGACTCATAAATTTTTTCTTGTTTAACATCCCCAACTTTACTGAGTATTATTTTCTTTTCGATGTTGCTCATACTTGAATTGTCTATTAATGTAAAAGCTAAGTATTTCTTCGGATATGTCATCTCTGCTACTCCTTCAGTTTCAATCCTCAGGTTGTCGAATCTGAATATATAATCCTTTATACTTTCAGTCTTCATTTGTTTGATATCTCTAAATTCCTTTATTTTGATAAACTGTATGTTCTCCGTCCTTTTCTGGTATTTTCTTTTTAGTAGGTCAAATAATAGCTTTTCCCCATTATCACTCATTAAATCTTCCATAGATATGTTCTTCACTGTTTCAAAAGCATTTCCTTCTAATTTCATCATTAATTCTGCTGCTGGGTATTTTACTTTCTCATTCATTTTAATCCATAATTGTGCCTTCCTTAAATATTGATCAAAATTCTCTTCTTTCATCCCTGAGAATCTCGGAGCTTTAGTTTTTCCTTCTATTTCTGTCATTGTAGATATGAATTTTAACTTATGTAATAAAATAATTGATATTATAAAGAGGATTTTCTTACCGTTGTTACTCTGGTAGTTCCGTCTTCCTATTGCTTGTAGTTGTTGTTATTTATAATGCTCTCTCTTATGCTTTTTCTACTTATTCATCTCTCTCTATTCTTCTTATTTCCTTTATTCTTTATGATAAGTCTTTCAATCTTCTTTTATCTCTTTTTGTTGTTATTCTTTATTCTGTTGTTCTTGACGTTTACTCTTCATGAAATTCTCCATAACCATTGAGATTATTACATTAGTTTTTTATAATGTCCTTTTTTTTTAATCTTATAAATTATTCTTAATCTATTAAATTATTACTTAAGTTTATTAATCTTTATTAATCTTTTTATAACTTTTATCTGGCTGAAAAGGATAAGAATGATTATTATATATATATATACTATACATATATATACTTATCATATATATATATATATATAATAGATATATATATATATTATATATTATATATATATATATATATATTTATATATAATATATATAATATTATACTATATATATATGTCTCGAGTGGCGCAGTGGGCTGCAGTGGTGCCGTTTGCACGCTAGGTCGTGAGTTCAGTCCTCGCTCAAACGGGATTTGTACTTTCGACTAGTCACCAGGACGGACACGAAAATTTGCCGTTTGTAGGAGATTTTCTTGTAATTCATTACAGTTTACGGCATAGTGTATTAATACACTAATCTCAATACCTCACCTCACTCATCTAGCCAACACATACAACTGGTACAACCTTATTACACATAACAGACACCTACAATTCCTTTAGCCTCACGCCATCAGTAGGTCTTGTGAGTCCTGAGCCTAGCCCATGCCCACTCGATGGCTGGGACATCTTGACTTGGGTTGCAGACTGAGGCTGGGGTCACTATCACCCTGATAAACTGTTGACTTTCCACTTTGTTATCTGGGCCCACTGGTCGGGGAAGAAAAACATAGAAATAGTAACCTTTCCCCCGATTGTCGTGGTAAAAATAAATAAAATAAAAAGAATAAAATACGTCAATATATATATATTTATATATATATATTATATTATAGGTATATATATATATATATATATATATAATTATATATATATTATATATATATATATATATATATATATATATATATGATATATATATATATATATATATAATGTGTGTGTGTGTAATTTTGTTTAACTAAAAGGAAGTAAAATAAAACTATAATCCATTGGAAATCTCATTACTATTTGATTATATTGAAGAATTTTGGAAAAGAGTATGTTCATTTAATAATCCACCAAGAAAAAAAGTTGGATTCCTACATCTTTTTCGTAGAGCTGTGTCCACCGTAGTTAGGTAGTTTCCTATTGGTAAATATCTTAAAAATTGGTGGTGATGAAATTAAATGCATCGTTATGGCTCGTAACTTCTTAATAGTGAAGAATTCACAGTTTATACATTATACAATCTAGAAGCACAATACCTGGTTTGCATGAGCCGCGTGACATATGTCTGTTCTGTTAGTTTGGATTTATTTACTTTTTATGGAATGGAATGGTAAATTAATTATTGAGTTAGTCCCTTTAAAAAAAAAAAAAATGTTTTTCACTTTTCAGTAGGATAGAGTGAAGTCAAAAATTTCCAGAGGCGTGGAGCTGGGAGTTCAAGTTGAGAGAGTGTAATTTTTAAGAGGGTGAAGTTGGAGTAGAAAAATTTTGAACCTACTCCACAACCCTGGAATGAACCCAATGTTTATTATCAGAGAATACATAGATTATTCAATATTTGTTTTTTTCAAATCTTGTTAATTATATTTTAAGTATACTTCAGCTTTGGTATTCATAAGTTAAGGACTGAAATTAAAACTACATTGAACATCAAAAAATGGATTCCTGCACCAATTACAGTTATACAAACAGTTTCCTTTTAAATTATGCTAAACTACTATGCATTTTATCAGACAGTTTACTCCCAGAAACGTGAATGACTGAATGTGGTTAAGCAAACTAAAGAATGTCGAGTGGTGCTGACGATTGTAGTGGTGTATTGAGTTTTTAAAGTACTTGCAGAAACACCAGAGGAATTGCCGTAGGGATCCAATGAAAGATTTCTACTCGGCAAAATATTTAAGAACTTTTCATTTCAGGTAGGAATCTTCCATGTTAGGTCGGACAGTGGTAGTTGATACTTCATAATCAAAAAAGTAAAAGCTCACATCCTTTTACTGACCCAATCCATTTTTTTCTTTAGGTCTCCCAGTTGATCGATTCCCAGCACACCCACCCCACTATACATCGGCTTAAAGTAATCGACAATCATTCATCCTTTCCATATGACCAAACCATCTCAATGTACACTCGTGTATTCTTTCATTTACGCTTTTCTTCACACACCACATAACTCCCTAATGTGTTCATTCCTCATTTTATCAATTCTCTTTCCCCACCCCCCCCCCCCCCTGCACAAAAACTTCATTTTCTTTTTATTTTCTTTTTTTCTTTCCCCCTTCCCCCCCTCACCCCCCCCCCCCCCCCCGAAAAACCCCCCCCCCCACACGCCCCTAAGATTGATCCATCTGAACACATTGTACTTTTAGATCTTTACCTCTTATTCCATAACCTAGTTTCACTACTATACATTTACACAGCGTAAAACATACCGGCCTCTACGTCAAAAACTCTAGTGCCCTCAAGGGACTTGGTTCCTTTACACCTCCACCAAGGATTTTATGAGCACCATCCAACCCTTCCTACCATTCACAACTTTCCTTTAACCCACTTTGGCATCATCCGTTCCCTTTTCATTCCCACATCATATCCTAAATATGTTAAAAACTCTGATACTGTTTTCAATTGTGTCACCATCTCAAGCATAACTTTAACACCGCGGCCCCCTCACTCACTACCATAATCTTGCTCTAATCTACATTTACTTTCAAACCCCCTCCTTTTACACACCTTGCCAAACCCCTCTACCAATCCTCTCAAACTCTTCAGAGTCGCCACAAAACCAAATCATCCGCATATAATAAATAAGGCACCTTCCACTCTCTTCCGTTCTCCATTCTAATACCTTCCCCTGCCACTTCTATACTTCTAATTTTTTTATAACCCAATCCGTATACAAATTGAATAACCAAGGAGATATAATGCATCCCTGCGTCACTCCGCTATTAATGTTAAACCAATCGGCACAAGTCTAGATTAGGAGGCGTTTTTCAAATCAATTGAAAATGCCCTATGTAATATAAGCCCTTATTTTTAACTTTAAAAGGATCTAAAACTGACATGACTTTAGGCTTTATTGAGCATAAATTGTATTACATTTATCCTGCAAATAGAATAAAAATAAATACATTACTAAATCATTCATAATAATAATAACAATAATAATAATAATAATAATAATAATAATAATAATAATAATAATAGTACAATCATCCCTCCTTCAAGGGATTTAAGCAATGGTAAAAAGCTTATGAAATTTGAATACAAACAATGTGATTTCACAAAACTGAATAAAATCTTTTAAACAAAAATTCTATAACTAACTTTATGAATTCTGAATACAAACAAATCATTTAACAATGTGTTATCACAAAAACAGAACATAATAGTTTAATCAAAATTCGTTCAATCAAAATTCTATAACTTTACAAATTTAGTCGATCCACTGGTCTTCGATCACGAGTAGACCTTCGTAATACTAATGGGTCTTCATCGGGGGTAGATAAAGTCTTGGTGCCCATCTCAGGTTCATTTGAAATGTTTCTGCATGCCGTTCACCTGCATCATTATATTCAACCCGCTCACGTCACTGTCAAACACGGTGCAGAAGAGGAATCATCAGCAACAACAAGAGCTCAGACGCATTTTCATCAGGAGAAATAATTACCTTAGGACAAGGGGAGAGGTCCTTAATGGAAACTATCCTCCCTTCCATTGTCGAATCGTACATGAGCATATGTAGGAGTAACCTCTAATAGTTTCACCTGTTCAACTAATGGATCATCCTTGTTTCTAATATATTTACGTAAATTACCAAGCCTTGGGGAGTAAGCCAACTAGGTAAACTGATTCCTGTCGTACTACGACGAGGGAATTTAAAGAAACGCTCATGAGGGGTGCAATTTGTGGCAGTACACAAAAGAGATCGAATGGAATGGAGGGCATCGGGAAGAACTGATTCCCAACAGGTGCCAGGCAATTTTTTAGAAGCCAAAGAAATGGATTTCCAAACCACTCCCACATATGAGCATTTCCAGTTGGATGGTAGGGAGTACTCCTACTGGAAGCTATACCCCTCTCAAAAAGAAACTGCTTCACAGCAAAAGACATAAAGCTAGAACCACGATCCGAGTGCACGTAAGCAGGCATGCCAGTTAGGGTGAATATTTGAGTTAAACAAGAAATTACTGTATTGGCAGAAGTATCTCGACAAGGAATTGCAAAAGGATAACGCGAATACTCGTCCACCGCAATGAATAAATATTTATTGAGAGATTGAGAGATTAATGGTCCTTTAAAGTCTATACTCAATCGATCCATAGGATTCATAGCCTGAATAAGAGTGGTAGGCTTCGGTCTGAAGAACTGCGGTTTCAATCCAGCACATACATCACATTGTGATACAATACGTTTAATTTCATCCAAGGAGTAGGGTAAGTTGCGACTCCTTATAAAATGTGACATTCTTACAACACCAGGGTGACATAAACCCCTGTGTAGTTCAATTAAATCAGATACAGAAGCAGCAGAACAAAAAGCTCTACTCATTGCATCGCCAGCAATATTTAACTTCCCAGGTCGATGTACAATCTCATATTTGTATGACTGGATTTCAGTACGCCATCGCATAATTTTTTCATTCTTGATTTTTCCTTTGTGGTTCTGACTTAACATGTACGATATCGACCGCTGATCAGTTATTAATTTAAAAGGTCTAGCTAACAGGAAATGTCTCCACTGTCTAATAGCTTCAACAATAGCATAGCACTCCTTCTCAAGAGAACAATGATTTTTCTCCGAGGAGTTCAGAGTGCGAGAAAAAAAAGCTACTGGCCGTCCTTCCTGTTGCAGGACTGCTCCAATACAGCTATCAGATGCATCCGTTTCTACTGTGAATTCTAGAGTTTCTTCAATATGCATTTTCACAGCATTAATAATAGAAGTTTTTAAGGTGTCAATAGCAGCCTTAGAAGCCTCACCCAGAGGGAATGATACATCGATTAAGGGGCGAATTTTTTCTGAGAATTTGGGAATCCATTTTGCATAATAAGCAAACAAACCAAGAATCCTATCCAATGACTTTTTATCCCTAGGATATGGTAAAGTACGTATGGGATCTAAACGAGCAGGGTCAGGACGTAATTCATGCTCTCTAATTTCATACCCTAAGACACATATAGAAGTTTGAGAAAACTTAGATTTTTCCATATTGAGAACCATACCACACTCTTCAGCTGCTCTAATAAATCGTCTAAGATTGACATCATGAGATTTTTTATCAATTCCGCAGATTGTTAAATCATCTAAATAGCAAAAAGTGTCCCTTAAATCATACTTGTCAATAAAAGTATCCATCACTCTCTGGAAAGCAGCAACACCATTGGTAAGTCCAAAGCTGAGCCTATTAAATTCATACAACTTTCCACAGGCTTCAAATGCAGTGTATTTCTTATCATCTGGATGCAAGGGAACCAAGTGATATGCTGACGTTAAATCGATAACAGAGTATACAGAATACTTTGCAATGTTATTAACCAAGTTTTCAATATTTGGCAAGGGATAAGCATCAAGATATGTATATCGATTCACAGTAGTTGAATAATCTATAACCATCCTCTTCTTGGAATTATTTTGAGTAATCACAAGTACTTGAGCTCTCCAGGGACTCTGAGAAGGTCGTATAATCTCTTCCTTTAATAAACGCTCTATCTCCAACTTAATGAAGTTCACATCAGATGAATTGTATCTTCGAGAAGGAGTAGCAATAGGCTTCACATTAGGTGTTAGATTCTGAAAAATTCGAGGTGGTTCAATATTTAAGGAAGTCAAACAACTAAACTCCATTGTAGGCAAAGGACCCCCAAATCCCCAACTAATAGATTTATGATTCTTCAAGAAAGGGAGTCCCAGAATAATGTCTTGGCACAGTCCAGGCATGATTAGCATCCTCACATTCTTATATTCTCTCGAATTTAGTGTCAGATCAACATAACAAATGCCTTCCACTTTTTGAGTAAACCTTGAGGTAGCCATAGTTATCATACCACAATAAGGGTCAACCTTGAAGCAGTGCTGTTTAACCACTTGATGAGACAAAATTTTCACTCTTAGGTCTACGACATACCGATGAAAAGTGTCCCTTAATTTTACACTTATGACATATGGCATCCCGAGCAGAACACTTCTGCCTTGAATGAATTTTGGAGGACCCACAAAAGAAACATTTCCAAGGTCTCGCTGCAGCTCCAATGTCCTGGGACATTCCAGAAGCTGCAGGGCCTTTTCCATGCTTACCGAACTTAAGCACGTTCTTACGAAAAAATGTAAACAAACAAGATGGTGGCGTGGTAGACCCGTTTGAATTGACATGTTTCATTAAATAAAATTATCTTTAAATTAATTTCTTCCAAATCGATAAACTCCATCACAATAGTCGATCAGTTATTTCACTTATTTGTAATATAAGCCATTTGTTATTTTTTTTTCTGTTTATTCCAAAACCACGTGCTCCATCACCAGCTGACTCCGATTGTTTGTAAACAAAAGTGGCTTATATGAGCAATCACGTTCGTTTATGCACGAAATTCGTGCTAAAACTGGGTGAGCATTTCTTTAGCGAGCGTAAGTACAAAGTACAAGTTTGAAAGTTAGCTACTTATGCAAAATAAATATCTCGGTTTTAGCGACAATTGTTAATCTGGGACGGCTTTGGAAATAAGCGACGCACGCAACGGTCACGATTTTCGCTAGTCTTTAATTTTTTATTTATTTATTTTTTAAATATGTAGTTCTTTGTTGATTATTCTTTGTTGATTAAAAAGTTATACAAGTAATTAAATATTCTTATGCCTATGATATACAAAAACTCTAAAGTCGACTATGCATGTATATAAAATTTACCTATCGTTTTTTGTGTCCGCTTTCTCAAATATTTAATCGGTGAGTTTAGCCTACTTGATAGGATACCTAGATCTAAATTACTTTCATGACTGGATTAACTTAAATTATCATTAAGTACTGTTAAAAATATCTGGGTAAGTAGGCAGTAGATTATTATTGCATGGGACTTCCTGGCTAATTATATAGTTTAGGTCGGTAACCTGCCATTTAATTGTTATTCACATTATGAACTTAGGCAATTATATAGCTAATGTGAGAAAGTATTTCGCAACTATTGTATTAAAACTATGGTAATAGTAGTGCAGAGGGGTGCCGCCCCCAATTTTTATGAAAATCACAGGATATACTCTAAAAAAAGTAATATTGAAGAATAGTGAACATGAAAATTGTCCCTTTCTTTGGGAAAAAAAGTTACAGCCTCTCAAAGTTTTTAAAACTCATAGACTTTTCATTTTTGATCCAGGTTGTCTCATTTCAGGCCCTCTAGTACAGGTTATGATAGGTTTTGTTAGGTATATACAGAGAAAATCTGAGTACTTAACAAATCTTATCATAACCTGAACTAGGATGTCCCTAAAACAAGCATGAAGCCCACCAAATTTTTTTAAGAAAGTTTGAGAAAATTTTAAACTTTGAGAGGCTGCAACTTTTTTTTCCTGAAGACTTAAATCATTTTCGTTTTTTTTAAGCTTATTTATTATTTTTTTTAAGAGTATATATATATATATATCCTGTGATTTTTAATTTTTAAATTTTTTTTGGGGTAACTATTTAGTATTGGTGACTCGAGTTCACGTATATAGTATATTAAAAAATTATAAATATTTATTTACAAAAATGATTTAAAAAAATATTTGAAGTTTTTTACAATTTTTTGATTCGTATTTTTACGCATATATTTAAAGAAAATATAAAAATATATTCCAAAAATTTTAAACGGCTAATTTTCTAGTTTTTTTAGGGATATCGCTATCGATGCTTTGTTACGATTTTTCATATATCGATTGCATTACAATTTTTCCGATAATCGATAATTTTGAACGATTATCAATAATTCAATGTTCGGCCAAATTTACTCGTTTACGTATATTAAAAAAAAAAAAAAAAAAAACATTTTGCAAACGAATTTTGTAATAATAAAATAATAATATAGTAATAATAAAATATTTTTTTCTTATAGTAATACTACGCAATATATTACTACGCAAATATATATAATATATATACTATATTATATTATATATATAATTATATATATATATATATATATATATATATATATTTTAATATATATATAGCAAAATTTAAATTTTAGACCAGTAGAAATTTACGTTGAAACAAGCTGCATGAGTCGGTATTAGATCGACTCGCGCTGAGTTCGTGAGCGATTAGTTCTATATAATATATATATTATATATATATATAGATATAATATATATATAATTATACATATTAATATTATATATATATATATATATATATATATCAACAAGTTCATTTGGGGGCTCAGCCGACTAGGAACAGAGGGGGACGTTTTTCCATACCCCGTAAGGAGCGGTAGAGAACCCCTGTGACCACCTAAAGTACCAAAGAGCGGGGCGCGAGACCCTCCCCAGAGGGGGGGAAATAGTCCTACCCTTCGTTCCCGGAAAGCGAGAGACCCAGACTCCTGCTATCGGGGTGGTCTACCCTTGGGGTACCCATAGTTTTAAAAAATTAAAAAAAAAAGAAACTAATGGGTACCCGATGTAGACCGCCCTGCATGCAGAGTCAGGGTGTCTCGCCTTCAGGGAACGAAAGGTAGAAAACTATTTCCCCCCTCCGAGGAGGGGTCTCCAGAAAACCCCAGGCTCTTGGTATTTGGGTGTCCGCTGGGGTCCTCCGCCCCTCCCTATGGGTATGGAAAACGTCCTCCCATCTGTTCCCCCGTCGGCTAGAGCCCCTACATTGCCTGAATATATATAGTATATAATAATATATTATATAGCGTCAGGCGGAAGTGACGGAGGCCCGCCTCTTTAGGAGGGGTGATTCCGTCCACTCTAAATAAAATAAAAAAATAATAAAAATTTTTTTTTTTTTCGCTCATTTTATAGCCACGCGGTAGTACACAAGTTTTATTTAGATCATATTTAATTCTAGAAAGTTTATATTTTTAAAAATGTTAGAAATTAGGGTACAAAATTTCCTTAAATAGAACTTCACTTTTGAAAAAATGTGATTTTTTTTTTTTGATAAAATGAAAAATTGTGGATCGATTTTAATTATTTTTTCAGTGAACACTC
>JABUQX010102206.1:0-5000 GCA_015478945.1 Trachelipus rathkii | reverse complement strand
CTCCATAGACCTTCCTTTTAACCCTATCAATACCCCTGCTTGCAATCCATAAAACTTAAATACAATTTATCTTCTCTCCTCATTTTTTCTATCATTTCTCAATGTAAAGATCTATCCACACATCCTCTACTACTCCTACACACCTTTGTCTTCACCAATCAGTCCTTCAGTCACTCGCCCGCACTCTTCGACCAAAATACCAACATATTTTTTCCCTATAACACTCAATAAACTAATTCCCTTATAATTCTTACAGTTCCCTTTATCTGCCTTACCTAATATATAAGGGTACTATTACTGCTCTCTTCAAATCCTCTTGAAACTATACCCTCCATAAACGCTTTATTACACATACTTCAGATTCAATCAATCAGAAACTTGCCTCCGTTCTTGATCATTTCACCAGTAATTTCATCTATACCTGCAGATTTACCATTCTTCAACTATCTCACTCTACCCATTCCTCCTTTGCTAATAACCTCAATCCCCAAAATACCTATTCCTCTGCACCATCAAAACCCACACACATTCACTATAACCTTTTCATTACTGCCAATATTATACAATTTTCAAGTGTCTTTCCACACTCCCTCGCATTCCCATTCATCAGCTTACAAAAACACCATCCCTATCCATTATTCTAAGCAGGTTCTTAGTTCCTCAATTTTTTAACCTTTCCGCTTCCTTCCAGCAAGAGCTTCCTATTCCCTTGTATGTCCCCATTCATTCCTCCTTCCAAACTGTTCATTTACTCTTCTTCCTCTTACGTACGCATATTTTAGCATTTCTTTCTCCTTATATAATTCAAGCATCTTTCTTTTAAACTTCATCATTGCTTTTGAGTTACAATCAACCACGCTTTTTTTTACTTTTAAACCGCTTGCATCACCTCTTCATTCCACCAGCTCACTGTTCGCATTCTTACTTCTTACTTTTGGCACACCCACATACTTCTTTTGCACTGCCTAACAATTGCTTCCAGATTAATTTAGTTTCAGCTTGTTCACATTCAACTGATTTACTTCGAGCGTTCTGTACATACAATTATCCTTATTACCTGTTCACTAAACTTCTCACTCTTAATTTACCCTTCTTCCTTCTGTATCACCTTCCTCCCATCCAAATCCCCACTAACTTAATTTACATAGAACAAATAATGATTCGATAATCCCATTTCTAAACCCCTCACTGATTTAACATCTAACATATACTTCAACATCTCCTTCTTCACCAAACACAAAATCAATCATACTTTTCACTTCGATTACCATCTCTACCTACACCAACTCTAGTATACTTGATACTCTTGTATTTAAAGGAAAGTATTACGTACCACAACACACCTCTCTCACTCACAGAAATTCCATCACCTTCCTACCATTCTCATTTTCTCCCTGACACCCCAAAAAAACCTGTTATACCATCCCTTTTTTTTGATCAGTAGTATATATATATAGTATATTAGTAATATATAATATATATTATATAGTATATTATATATATATATATATAATATATATAATATATATATATATATATATATATATATATATATATATATATATATATATAGATCTGTGTGTTTATTGCGCATAGATGTATAGAAATATATATTATATATACATATATTACACTGTAGTATATAAAACTCCCCGTATAATAGTCAATATTAGCCTAGAAGGGATTGAATTACGTATGTTATAATTTAAAAACATCTTAATATACATAAAAAGAGGGTAATTTTAAAAAAAACAAAAAAAACATTTTGTTTAAAAAAAAACCGTTTTTTTTGCAAAAAAAACCAAAATTAAAAAAAACCGTTTTTTCAACAACCCTATGCAAATCCAAACAAGAGCACCCTAGATTGTCAGCTTATATACACAAAGTTTACAACTAAAATAAAAAAAAACTAAAGACTATCTAAAGTATATACATGCTAACCACACTACAGCTTTAATAACTTTACAGTAACATGCAATTAACCTTATTAACTTACAGTAACTAAGAATCCAACCAAATTTGGCTTAGTTAAAATATTTACCTAGATTGATACCGCAAACCGTCATATAATATCCTAATCAGTCCCTTCTTAAAATTGTTGGCAGATCGAGTTGCCCTCAACAACTTCCCGTCTTGGCAAACCATTCCCCAAAATTTTTTTTTTTTTTTTTTTAAACCAACCCTTCAGTGACTTCGACTGAAAGTTTACGAAGATTCCATTTATGTCCCAGAATGCCCTTTGTTCTTGTCCCGCCTTGCATTCATTCCGATATTCTCTTTAGTCCGAATTGGAGGGTCATGCTTTCTTGTTTTTTCTTTATTTAATGTTTTTCTTGCTTTTATTTATGCCCCTTTCGACTTGTTGTTGGTTCGCTGTTACTCTGGCCAGTCTTTATCTACTATGAATATAAATTTATATTTGTGTCTCCATTTTATGTACTATCATGCCATAACCAGAATAATCTGCAACCCCCCTCTATGATACGCGGTAAATATTTTAGCGAGATTTCTTGTATCAACATGCTCCCTTCTCCTTTTCTTAGTGATAAGAATTGGCGAACCTCGTTAACAATTCTCGAGCTTTCCTACATTGAGCGGGCAAAAAAACATTTATCTTTTAACCAGTCCTTACACGCCCTTCACTTTCCCATATGCTCTTTAACGTATACTACCCTGAGAACCCTTCAAAACCCAGAAATCCACCATCTTCTTCGTTATTTGCAAACTCTCTCTAAGGCATATCTAAGCTGCTTTTCTTTTAAAATATTTAAGGGACCCAAACTTGGACCTCGTCCTGTGCACAATACTTCTCTCACTTATGGTAGAGTACTGACAGGAATCAGTTTTACCCTAGTTTGGGCTCTTTACTCCCCAAAGGACTTTGGCCCAGTATAACACTATGACCCTTATCTGTAAGTACTCACAGGATTTACTTATTTACAACATTTAGCTAATAGTATTATAAGAGAAACTTATATTAATGCAGGATGATCCATTAGGCCCCCCCTTTGACAACGCAGGTGAAAACCTATTAGGGAGTGTTACTACCCGCCTACATATGTAGGCCCTCCCTATGCGTGTGCTAGCTAATTTTGGAGCTTATTATGCTCCGGTAATCTCTTACTCTAAACTAGTCGTGGATTAGTAGGTAGAGTTCTATTGCGTGCTTTTATTGGGGTTCTAGAGTGAGTTAGTGTTATGAGCTGTCTATCATATAATCATCATCGGCCCTATATACTCTTTGTGTGCATTTGTAGTTTATGTACGATGTGAGAGGTGACATCACTCAGCTATGTCATTACCCTCGATCCGTGGTCTATTCACTGCTCACTCACCTCCTCGTTATAATATAATTTTCAATTTATTGTGGCGATATTTCATATTTTTTCGTGTGAAGATGATTGTTATGATATAACTTACATTATTGACTGTTTGATGGTTTTTGTCTTGGGAAGCAAATGAGGACATTAGATTTGGCATTGGACTATTGGGTGATATCACGTACGACTGTTGGGTTTGTGCCGGTTGTTAGACCTGTCAATGTTTATTTAGTCATATATAGTGAAGCTGTGTAATGTATCTGGCGCGAGGCTTTTAGGTCTGTCGTTCTCCCCAACCCATATATATAGGTAGTAGTAGGATTGCTTTGTATATATTAATAGTCATTTAATGCTAAGGGCTCTCTTGCCTCGAAATAGTCTCCCTCAATATTACTTGTTAGATTGCTGCTTTATAGCATCCATTCAAATTCATCCCTCTCTCTAACTCTGACCGAGTGGAGACACTTTTCCGATGTATCATCTTGTGCAAGCACGGAACTTTAGAAACTCTGCCATTTCACAGTTTTGGCCAGTCTAAAATCATTATATTGATGAGGAACAATAGGGTCGGCCCCAGCATGAACTCTGTTGACCACCACTTTCTTTCATGATTTTCCGCAGGACTGACTCTATTGCCCATTAAGTTTGGTTACAATTACTGTTTTCTTATTCCACAACCACTCTTTATTTCCAGACCAGTGTAACACACTGCCACCTGACAGTATACCATTGAGCGTGCGAGATTGAGTAAATCCTATATTCGTACTGCAGATCCAGTCACTGATATGTAGTGGAACCTACCTATCAAGCAGCTTAGTGACTACGGGAAATGCGGATATCATTTCAAGACTAAATATTTATTTTTGAAAAATAAATAAACCCAATCAAAACCCTACTTCCTGGCTTGTATCTCCGTTGGCAAAAGGAGTCGGAGGATATGCGAGTCGCCCCCCCAAACCAAGACTTTTATCTACCCGATGAAGAATAATGATTCCCCACAAAATTCTATAAGAGGTTTGAGTTCATGGATCATTACGAAGGGATGTCTACCTTCACCTGTGATCGAAGACCAGTTGGACGATCTGCTTTGCAATAACAATTTTGTTAGAATTATCGAATTTTGATTATGGCTGGGAGTCATTACACGAATATTATGACCATTTGTTAATTTATATACAATCTCATATAGTGATTTCTGTTTTGTTCTCGTATAAACATATATTAATTACTCACTTGTTTGTATTCAGAAATAGGTTTAAATACAATGTGTTAGTCAGAACCTATAACATTCTAGGAATGTTTATGTGTTTTGTAACTAAAATTTCTATTGTCCACGTGTTATTTGAGATTTCCCAAATTCATTCACGCACTTTAATCTAGCCTTTTTGTATTTGCCAACAACAATTATATATTCTGACTTATTGTATTGTCTCCTCTCTCACTAGTTGCCATACTAATCCCTTGAAGGAGGGGATGATTGTGGAGCTATTATTAGTATATTATTATTGATTATTATATTATTTAGTGTATTATTGTTGATATTGATCTATTGAACTGGATTTTTACCTCACGCAAAAAATGTTATAGGATCGCTTTTAAAAATCCAAATTATTAGTAGATGACTGTATTCTTATTTTGACAATGCTTCGTGTTATCTATGCCTCCTTAGGCAATAATTAT
>JABUQX010102205.1:40000-47254 GCA_015478945.1 Trachelipus rathkii | reverse complement strand
CATGATTATTTATTATGATTTTTTATATATAATTGTATTATTTGTAATTTAAAATTATGTATATATATATTCTATGTTATCTTTCTGTATACACTTGCTATGTTTTTAGACTTGTAATTTAAAAAGTTAATATTATTTTGTAATTAAAAAATAAATACTTCATATATACATCTGATTTTTGCCTAACCTTTCAGTGTAAATGAATAAAATTTTATTGTTTAAATGTCATTATGAATCACGCTGAAGCCAAGGGAAGCGGTCGATAAATATTACTTTGATGTGAAGCAGCCATACAGTTACGGGGGTTTTTCAAGGTTTGCTTCAAAGTTTCCTCAAATTAGTAAAAAAGAATTGAAAAAATATTTAGAAGGTGAGGATGCTTTTACCCTTCATAAACCTATACGAAAAAAATTTCCTACCCGGAAAACTATAGCTCCCCATTTAGATAGCGTATGGCAATTAGATTTGACCGATATGATAAAATATAAATCTTACAATGAGGGGTATCGATATATTCTTTTTGTGATAGATGTATATTCCAGATACTTATGGTTAAAGGTTTTAAAAGATAAAAAATCAAAGACAGTTGCTACAGCAGTCAGAGAAATTATAAATAAGGATAACAGATATCCCAAAATGATATGGACAGATAAGGGTACAGAATTTTTAGGTAAAGAGTTTCAAGAAATAATTACTGAGTATGATATAGGGTATTACAACACATTTTCAGTTAATAAAGCCGCAATAGTTGAAAGAGTACAAAGAACTATAAAAGAAAGAATGCATAGGTATTTCACGAAGATGAATACATTTAAATATATAGATATACTACAGGACTTGGCTTACTCTTATAACCGGTCTCATCATAGAACACTTAAGAATACCCCTATAGAGATGGTAAAGACAAAACCGTTTGTACCTATCAACCCAAAGGGAAAAATTAAAGATAACACAGGCATTAAAGTAGGAGATTATGTAAGAGTATCTAGGACTGATGAAAATTTCAGAAAAGGGTATGAAGCTGGATGGTCGAGAGAGGTTTTTAAAGTAGATGCTATCAGAGAATTCCCTAGAGACAGGTTAAAATTATACTATCTTGAGGATTTAGACGGAGAAAAAATAAAAGGGGGATTCTATAAACAAGAAATACAGAAAATACAATTTGATCCTAAGAGTCATGAGTATAAAATAGAAAAAATAGTAGGATCTAAAGGGAAAGGTAAAAATAAACAGTATCTTGTTAAATGGATAGGTTACCCCATGAAGTTTAACAGCTATATAAATGCCAGTGAAATTAAGAAACATTGATCAGTTTACTTTGTGAACATGGAGAGTGAAGATCATTTCTATTTAACGCTGCCCTCATCGGCTTCTATGGATCTACATCCGGAAAATAAAATATCAGACTATACAACCCAATTATTGAACCCTATAACTTTCGAGCGAGAAATATATGAAGCAGGTTTAAGTGAAATAATTCTCGACGCTGATATAGAGAATATACCTGTTACAAATTTGGCGTTTACGATATTTAGAAATGTTGATAATGTTAAAAATGTATTAAAAAGTAACGTTAGTATGGCAACCCTCAAACGAGGCAAGAATGAATATTTCTACGAAAATTATGCAATAAACAACGGTCTCTATAAATCGCTTACCGAAGTGTTCATAGACTTAAACAAAAAATTTGAAGCAAGTGAATTATGTAAAGATTTAGTGTTTCTTGTTAATAAACCCGTTAACGAAGATAACGTGTTAATCACATTAAAATCTCATGAGGATGTGAACCTGAAAGATATAAGTTTATTTATTTTCCGCCCTTCAGTTTGGTTTCGTAATTGTTGTTACTCACATATATACAAAATATCGCGAAATAATAAACCGCCTCTAAAGGCTCTAATGCATTATATACGATGGAAGAGTATGTCACAAAAAATGACACCGTGACTTCATTACATTTTGTATGCATGCCTTCTAAGATGTTTCAAGACCCTGGTATGGCCTATGTTTATACAGATATTATAGATCACCAGTACGTAGGGAATACTAAAGCCTCTTTGTTAAGAGTAGTTCATTTTCCTAAAGGTAAAAGAGTTATAAGTTTTCCTAATGTTCACTACTTACCCTTGAGTAAGACCCAACTGAGTTCGATTCGTATTTATATAAGAGATGTAGAAGGTAAGCCATACCCATTCACGACTGGAACAGCAGTGTGTAAAGTACATATAAGAAGGAAGCTCCGATAAATAATAATAATGGAAAGAGAACGAGTCTTCAGGGGTTCAAGAATGCAGAGGGGGTATGGTTTAGGTGGATTTTTTGCTTCGTTGTTCAGACGGGCCATCCCTTTGTTTAAATCAGGAGGTAAATATCTTGCTAAAAAAGCAGCTAGGACAGGGATAGACACTTTCCAGGATATTATGGGTGGTGTCGATCCTCGAACAGCTGTAAAACGACGATTAGCCAATGCTTCTGATGAAATGTTAGATGATGTTAAGCGAAAAATACGACGTAAGATGACGGGTCAAGGTGTAGGTCGTCGTAAAAAACCTATAAAGAGGAATAGGAAAGGTCCACTAAAGAAAAAGTGTATTGATGTGTTTACCCTTTAATAATGATGCTGAATGGCAACTATTTCACATAAACAATGACAACCTGTAACTAACTTGTATATAAAGAATGTTTAAACAAATCTCTCCTCATTATACGTTCGGTGCATGTACCAGCAAGATGCATTTCCTCCATCCCTCCAGTCCAGACTGTTGTAAGAGCGAATTGGATCTCTTCTCTGTGAACCCTACACAGATTAGTGTGAGTGAATCCAACTTTATTAGTATTAATCCCGTTCACTCAATTACAAATACAGATGTGCCTCTCGATTTCAATATTCCTGGCACTTCTGATCAATATCTTGACCCTTCGAATGTATTTTTATATCTAAAGACTAAGTTAGTAAACGAAGATGGTTCAGATCTCACAGGAACCGATCACATAGTATCCACCGAAACAAATTTCCTGTATACGTGTTTTAATCAGCTTGAGGTATTTTTAAATGAAACATCTCTAGGAGCATCAGCGGCAAGTTACCCTTATCGAAGTTATATTGAAACTTTATTAAATTATTCTCAAGATGCGAAGGAGTCTCATCTACAATCATGTGGATATTACAATTTAAAAGATGTGGAGAACCACAGAACCCATGCTGGTAAATCTAAAAATAACACCTATGAATATTATGGACGGGTAAATGGTGATATATTCTCTCAGGAAAGACTTATTCTACCATCTGTGGATACACGTATCAGGTTAACTAGATCTACACCTGAATTTGCTCTTAATGTTAAAAGTGCTCTTTTAGCAACAACTACGGCACCAAAGCCTATCTTTAAATTACTGGACGCCTATCTTTATGTACGTAAAGTGAAATTATCTCCCATTAAACATATGGAAATAGAGAAATCTCTTTTGACTGATACAGCGAAATATCCAATTAAGAGAATTGAAACTAAAATTTTTAACTTTACCCAAGGGTTATCGAGCATTAATATACCTAACATAGTCAATGGGAGCTTACCTCAGAAGGTAATAATAGGAATTGTAGAACACGACGCGTATTCTGGAAACTATGGAAAGTCCCCCTTTAAATTTACCCATTTCGGACTTAGAGGGATCAGTTTACATGTGAATGGTCAACCTTACGGTCGTGATTATGAGATGATATATGAAGACTCACATTCCCAATGCTCACGGCCTTTTTACGATTTGTTTGCTAATACGGTATCATGCAGCGATAACGGTACGGGTGTTGATCTCAAGAATTATGCTGAAAACAGTAATTTATATGCATACGATCTCACTGCTGATCTTTCAGCTTGTAATGCCTATCATCTCAATATCCTAAGAAAAGGAACTTTAGGGTTGAGTCTCAAATTTGGACAAAGTTTGACCTCCTCAATCTCAGTTCTGGTGTATCTGGAACATCCTCAAATCATCGAGATTGATAGAACACGAAATATAATCTTGAATTATTAATGATGAATGAAGAAGAAATATTAACTGCCTTCGGAAACGAAAGAAGATTTTTAGGCGTATTCGCCTGTAATGAACTCAGTTCTGTGAAATTGGATACCGACTCTGGTCTTATCTTCAACACTTCTCCCCGAGATGTTTCAAGCAATGGACATTGGATAGCTGTGTATAAGAATAAAAATAATGTTGTTTATTTCCTTGACTCTCTACATTTAGATTTTATGTTTAGTAATCATTATGTAACATCTTTTTTAAAATATAATAATGTTCAATATGTTAAGACCTTATGTTTTCCTGTACAACCTATCAGGTCTAATTTATGTGGTGTATACTGTATTTATTTCATTATATGTTTTTTAAATAATGTTTCTTTTAATAAAATTGTAAATATATTTGATGCTAAAAATTTATATGTTAACGATTATGTAGTTTGCTCTTATGTTATAAAGGCTTTAAAATAAAAACTTGTTTTCTTTTCCCGCTTTTTTCAAAAGAACTTATTTATACCAAAGAAAAATCAATAGACTGAATTTTTACGTTATGAACATGAAAAGTTTAAAAAATAAAATAAAAAATTAAGTTGAAAACAGAACACGTTTGCATTCTCGTACCAGATCGTACATGCGATACGCGAGGGGGTGCGCGCACGCACCCCTCCCGTGTCGGATCGCACCTGCGGGCTCGCGCACGCGTCGGATCGCACCCGCGTCGGATCGCGCCGGCGGGCGCGCCTGCGGGCGCGCACACGCGTCGGATCGCGCCGGCGGGCGCGCGCACGCGCCCGTTTCGCGGCGGATTGCACTGGCTTGCGCGCCTGCGGGCGCGCCCCCGCATCGACCAGGTGCCTGATGACGCTACCTTCTTGCTCATGAGGGAGTCTCAAACACATTAGTCGAACTCTACATCCTTATAAACATATATAAGGCCAACCGCACCGGAGCCAGCACCGGTGCAGCTGTCAACTCCTACTCCTCTGAGGCAGATTCCTTCTCCATTCTTTCCTTTCTTTTATTCTTCTTTCATCCTTCTTCATTCCTCCTTCGACCTCTGTTTTGCACTCTGGGCTCTTTTTTCAGTCGGAACCCCCTAATGGGGGGTCCTAGACACCCTACACGGACTTATAACCATCATATTCGAGTTCTACGACCTCGATAACCCCTAAAAAGACACCAACATTGGTGTTATACGACTGTTTATTAACTCAGCACCGCAGTGGCTCCAGCACCGGTGCCGGAGCCAACTTCTCAGATTCACATATCAAGTATTTCTAGAAATTCAACTCTGAATCCTCTCACCAAATTTCAGCCAATTACGAACACTTCGATTTTTAAGTGGGGGTGGGGTCCCCCTTCGGGGGACCCAGAGGGTTGTAACTTCGTATACAACAAGGGTACCTCCCCATCTAACACCCCTCCAAATTTTAGCCCAATACGATAACTCTAACTTCTATAGATATATATTGGACTCAGAACCGGATGCGAAGAAGCAACCATGGCGGGATACAGAATCCGAGTGCGTAAAAAACGATTCCTTACAGGAATCGTTTTTCGACTCAGATTCGATTCTCTTCGAGAATCGAATCTTCGACGTAATAATAATAATAATAATAATAATAATAATAATAATAATAATGTGTATGTGTATGCGCACGCGCGCTCAGTCTGTGTCTGTCGGTCAAACAGACCTTCGGTCTGTTTGACCTCCAAATGGTCGGTCGCCCAAACGCTCGTTAGGCCTAAACTCACCCACGCAGATCAAGCAACAAAGGCGTAAGCGCAATATCAGCGTCCACCCTCGGGGGTGACCCCCCTCTATATACATCCTACAGACTTGAAAATTACACGGATTCGTCCTTATCCCATATATAGATTATATTCCAAGTTTCAGACCTATATCTCTTATACTTTTTGAGAAAAAGCTGTAGGAGGTCAAACTGTTCCATTACTACTTATATATATATATATATATATAATATATATATATATATATATATATATATATATATATATATATATATATATATATATATATATATATATATATATATATATATATATATATATATATATATATATATATATATATATATAAGGTGAGTCGGGAGGAACGGACCAAACTCCAGGAGCGGATTGTACACAGGATAATAATGTAAAAAAAAAAATCTCATATCTTCTTATCCCATTTACATTGGTATTCATTTTACAGCATAATGACAAATAAATAAAATTTCATACATTAACATTTTGGTTGTTATAGTTATTTTAAAAAATGTTCGAAAATACCGCCATTAACCTCTAAACATTTACGGCTTCGTCTACGAAGGACTGCTGTTGCTCTCTTTATTTTTTCATGTCTTCCTTTAATAACGCCTGCAGCATTTTGAATACGTCGAATTAGTGCATCCCGAGTGTCCACTTTTACTCTGTATACGTCAGTTTTGAACCAGCCCCATAAACAATAATCTAGTACTGTGAGGTCTGGAGATCTTGGAGGCCAACTAATTGGATCACTGCGACCAATCCAAAGCATAGGAAACCATCCGTCCAAATGTTGCCTGATCTGACGAGCGAAATGTGCGGGAGCTCCATCGTGCTGAAAGTACATATGCATTCTGATGTTTACAGGAACATTTTCCAATAGTCCTTGTAATTCATTTTGTAAAAATCCGAAATTGTGATCTCCTGTGAGGGGATCCTCAAATATGAAAGGGCCAATTGTCATTATGCTATAAAATGAAAACAAATGAAAATCGGATAAGAACATGATTTTTACATTATTATCCTGTGTTAACAATCCTTTCTGGAGTTTTGGTCCGTTCCTCCCAGAAACTCATACATATCATATATATATATATATATATATATACCATATATATATATATATATATATACTGCTCACTATATATATATATATATATATATATATATACTCTATATATATATATATATATATATATATATATATATATATATATATATATATATATCTTAACCTTAAAACGGATTTTTAATAATAACAAAATTGGAAAGTTTTTCAAATCTAAGGAAAGACTTCCTACAACTTTTTGCTCATCGGTGATATATAAATATGATTGTCGTGTATGTGCTGTCACCAATAGTAATAGAATGTTTAGGCAGACAACTGTGCACATGTTTTATATGTACATGTGTGCACTTATTTAGGTACACGAGTGCCCTATAGTTATGTAAGCGCGTACATACGTTC
>JABUQX010102205.1:0-25000 GCA_015478945.1 Trachelipus rathkii | reverse complement strand
ATATATATATATATATATATTATTATATATATAATATATATAATATGATATATTAAATATATTATATATATATATATATATATATTAATATATAATATTAATATATATATATATATATATATTAATATATATATATATATATATATATATATATTTTAAATATTAAATATATAGTATATATATATATAGATAATATGGTGTGTAGTTGAAAATGTCAGATGTCAATACTAATTCACTATATATAGTTATGTACGACGAGCCGCCCTGATACACTATATTATAATCTAATTACAGTATATTCATATTAATTTTTAGTGAAATAATATTATTGTGAGCTAACCTTTAGAAGAAGAACACGTATGATCATATTGCGTTTTTCATTCTTGCGTTCTATGCTGTCATATGGATAGCTCAAGAACTTTGGACACACATAGTTAGAGTTTAATGGTTAGTCATCACTTGTCGTAGAACGAGCGTAATTACATTAGGTGCTAATCACCCCCAAGTGGAATGTCAGAGCTCCTTCTAAGATTTAAAATGATCTTATATGAGTATAAGTAGGTAGTTCAAGAGAAGGTTATGTCCTCAATATATGTTCAACTAATGCCTAAATTATTATAGAGGTGGTGCACAGTATCTCACTCGATTACTTCACGTTTATCTCTACTATTTACTTAACGAATCTAGTTATTTTTCTCACAGTAACTGTAAGTACTGGTAATCTAGTTTATTACTTATCCTTATATTCATGTAACCGCTGATCACGTAATATAGTCACTGTTATATATTTTTCTTCCATTAACTTTATATGTCCGTGTAATTTTGTACGATCTATTACTTTGAATTGCTAAGTGAAAGCCAATGATACCACGATGCCAAGTGCATAATAAATAAAATCCTCATTATATTTATATAATATTAATATATATATATATATTATATATTAATAATTAATATAAATATAATATACTATATTAATATATATATATTAATCATATTATATAATATTATTAATATATATATATTAATAATATAGATGTGTATATATATATTACCTATATATATATATACTTATATATATTATAATAGTAATATATTACGTAATTAATTAATAATATTTAATGTATACTATTAATAATATAATACTATTATAATAATTATATATCTATTATTATATATATATTAATCTATATATAATTAATATATATTAATTATATATATATATATATATATATTAGATATATATATATATTAATATATATATTATACTATATATATTATAATTGTATATATTAATTATTATATTCTCACCTCTTAGGGCAGCTCACTCGGAGCCACATTGCGGCTCTTTGCATGTGAAGACGTCGCTCTAATTCCATACGCTAATATTATTTAATTTATATTTATTGTTTTTATTTTATTTTGGATACCTAAATAATAATTTTTTAAAAAATTCTTTATTACAGCTTCACCTCAAGCATGGCATCTACAAAAAAAAGAGAAGAACTGAAAAAGAGCATCGAGAATTCAATCGGGATTGGACGGAGGTTCGCTTTCATATGCAACTCAGATGGCCTTTCGACTTGTCTCATTTGCCACGAAAAATCGCACACAATAAGGAAATCAAATTTAGGAGAGACAAACTTCCACTAAAAAACATGACTCAGTTCCTAGTAATATCCAGCCGGTGAGAAACGAAAAAAATCTGTCGACAGCTCCAAAACAAAAACAGGCAATCAAGTTCCATGTTAAGTAACTGACGCAATCCTACAAGTAATGTTAATCTAGCAAGCTTCGCGGTATCACTAGAAATTGCAAAAAAAGCAAACCATTCACAGATGGTGAGTATGTCAAAGATTGCTTCATACGTGCATCTGAAGAGAACTGTTTCGTGATTTCAAAAACAAACCAGAAATCTTGAAAAAAAATCAAAGATTTGCCACTATCCGCTAAAACAGTACAAGATAGAATAGCTAAAATGTCTTCAAATGTAACATATTGGCAGGTGGAAGATATTCAACTTTCTTCTGCCTTTTCACTTGCTATAGATGAGTCTTGCGACATAATAAGACCGGCACAAGTACCCTTTTTGGCCAGGTATATGTCTTCCCAAGGTCCAAAAGAAGAACATCTCTGGGAATTGATGTACTGCTCTCGCGGACAAACTAGAAGGGGCGGAGATATAGCGATGCTGCCCCGTGCCAAAAATGCCTTGGAAAGACCAATTAAGATCGATTTTAAATAAAAATTCATTTCAATAGCAAGCCATTTCATCCTGCTTGACGAGCCAGAGTTATGAACCAGGGAAAATAAGAGAGTGGCCGGCAGCTAGAGAGCTATCGCCTTACGTAACCTCCTGTTTACGCTCAAAATAAACCACGAAATTCTATATCGTTTCACTGCATACATTAACCAAGAAGAAGCTTTGTGCCCAAAACAAAACATTCCCAGGCCGGAAATTAATAGTATAATTTATGTAATATATATATATATATATATACGTAAGTTCATCATATAATTATGAACTATATATATATATATTATATAATTTTATATATTATATATTATACTATATAATATATATATATTTATATATATATATATATATATATATTATATAGTAAGTATATATATAATATATATTATATTATATCTAAAGGTATTATATATACTATTATAAGGTGTGAATAAGGGAGATTTGCATAGAAAATGAATAGATAGCTTTCGTTACTGATGAAATGAATGTGACTCTCAGGTGTCCTACATATTTGCCTGGTGTATATAATAATATCATCGGTTGAGCATGGACTCCTGACTATATCTCACTTGAACAGATTAGGAAGCGGTAGGCGAATGCTTCCTCCCGAGTTTATGAGGGAGATGTGCATCCGAGCTTCCCCTCCCTCGATTCAACTATTATTCTCTGTTCAATATAACACTTTCCATCAGTGTTGGAAGCACGCACATGTCCAACGTATTCCGAAAAAAGAAGCCGCTCTGATCCTTCTATCTATCGTCCTATAGCTCTCACCTTATATCTGCTCATCTAAGATCTTTGAACTTCTCAAATTCTCACTTCTTCAGACCATCTGAATCTACCTTCTCTTCTTTCCGATTGCCAGTACGCTTTTCGCGTTCGAGTCCTTAAGAAGTGAGATTTTGAGAGTGTTTCGAAAAATCTTAGATAGACATGAAAGTATAGAGAGCTAAGGACGATAGTTAGAAGGAATCAGAGCGGTCTTCCTTTTTTTGGCTATAAGGCATGACATGCTTGCGTGCTGTCCAACACTGAGGAAAGTGTTATTATTGTGACAAGAGAATATAGTTGAAAACGAGAGGGGGGAGATAGCTCAGGTTTTCCCTCAAACTGGGGAGGTGAATCCATTCGGCACCCAGCCTCCCTAGACGTACATATATCTCGGAGCCCATGCAACCCGAATCATGAGATGTATTCACAGGCAATATATAGCGACACCTGAGAGTCGAACAATGCATCTCATCCAGTAACGAACAGCTCCTCCCTATCATTTTTTTCTATCAAATTCCACTTATTCTACTTTTATATATATATTATATATATATAATATATATATATATATAATATATATATAATATATATATATATAGTATATATTATTTTTATATATATAGATATTATATATATATATATATATAAATATATATATATATATATATATTATTATATATATATATATATATATATATATCCTATAAATATATATTTATATTATACCTGATATCATATATATATATACTCACTTTTTATATATTATATATATACTACTATTATTATAATATATGACACTATATATATAAATTATATTATATATAAACTATATATAAATGATACATACTGATATATTTATCAGTTATAAATGCTATATTTATATATTACCATATAAGGAGTATATATATATATTTAAATATATAATATATATATAATATAATATATTATAGTAATAGTATATTATATAATATATAATATATATAAAAGGATTTTTTAGCTTTATTAAGAGATTTGAAAAATATTTTAACTGGAGCATTGCGAAGAAAGTGAATCAATTAATGTACACGTGTACTAAAAAGTAACGGAGAAAAAAATAACGGAACTTATTCGGAGCGCCCATTTACATGAAAGGAAAGTAACGAGTCGTTATCCGTTACTGAAAAAAAACTGAGTCCGTTAGTAACGGCTTGATTAACGGTTAGTGACACGAATTCGTGTCTCCAGCTACATAAAATTAGCATGTGACATAAGAAAATAAACTCTCTGACACCATTAGAATATGTTTAAATCTAAAGGACTCTCTGCAATCCACTTCGGCGGGGATGCATCCCACAGTAACCTCGTCTACGACAATAGGTGACCACCCAAATTACCTACATGTAATGCTACATTCATTGCCAAGTTCTGCTCCATATGACACATAGATAACAGACCAGATGACAAAAAATAAAAAAAGACGGACAATAGTTCAATAGTTCACATGTAGTTCTCTATAAAGGTTGCCATATGTCACTAAAAATAATATATATATAGTATATATATATATACTTATAGAATAGATATAATAAATATAGATATATATATAATAATAATATATTAACCATGATAATAATTATCGAGTACTAGTATTTAGCTATAAACTAAAATAAATAACTATATATAATTCTATTATATATATAATATTTACTTATAATATAATATAGTATGTATATATATATATATTATATTATATTCGCTGATTTATTACAAACATTGTTGTTTTTCTAGTAAATTATTATTTAGAATAGTAGTACATTTATGCTATTATAATAAATAATAATAATAATAATAATAAAAATAATAATAATAATATCTATAATAATAATAAAATTAAATAAAATAATATAAATATATTAATAAATAGAGTAGCTAATAATAATAAAGTCTATATACATAATCAATACAGCGCTGTATCCTCGCTCGGCGAAGATCAACCGGGTTTATATGAGTGAATATATCCGAGCGTCGAATGCTTGATGATATCAACTTGTTTGTTGAGTGGTTTTCGTGTTCAAACCGAACCTGGCCTGGATCGAATCTAGCAAGTGTATATATATATAAAGGCCTATATTATATATTATATTATGTTTATTTTTTATATGGATTATATATTATATTATATAATATTATTAATATATATTAATACTTATATATATTATAGTAATATATATTATATTTATATATATATACTATGTATATATATATTATATATTATAGTTTTATTATAGATATATAAATAATATATTATATATATTAATATATTATTATATTATAATATTAATATAATAGTAATAATATATATCATATATATATAATATATATATTCTCATTATATATATATTATAATTATGACGATATTATATGATATATAGTAATAAATATTTATATAATACATTAATTTTATATCAAATTTCTTATTAATATATATATATAATAAAGCTCAAATATATATATATATATATTATAATTATATCAGTATACTCATATATAGTACATAGGTAATACTATACAAGATTGCATGAATACTATTATTATATATATATATATAATATATATATATATATATATTTATATATATTTATATAGTATTTTTTTTGGACCTTATTAGATAGTATTAATCTTTCTTAGGGGGAGATGAATTTAATAAAAGAAATTTTATATAATAATTATAATTTATATATATATCGATATTATATTTCTTTTATAATATATTATAATTTAAAAATTATAGTATATATATATACTACACTATATATATATATATATAGTTTATAATATTATATATAAATAATAATAAATATATATATTATATTTAATAATATATAATATAGTATAATTGGAATTATTGATATACTATTGGCCGTTGATTTTGAGGAAAGCCTACCTGAAGTTTACGGAAGGCTTAGACTCCACCGTTGGAGCAAACTCTACTGTAGCTTGAGTCATGTAACTTTATATATAGTTAGATATAATTATATTATATATATTAATTAATAGTATAATGACTATTATATATAATTTCTAAATATACTATATATATATATACTATATAATATACTATATATATATTATATATCATATAATACCTATATATATTATATATTTAATTTAATATATATTATATTAAAATAATAAGACCTATATATATATATATATTATATATACTATATATACTTATAATATACATATATTATTATTATCATATTATAATATATTATTATATATATATATATATGATATATATATAATATGTATATATAATATATGAATTAATATAATATAAAATTATATTATATACCTTATATATTATATATATTACCTTTATATATATACATACACATATAAAATTATATATATAGATATATAGATATTATATTATATATATATATATATAAATAAGTATATATATATAGTATAAGAATATATATATACCTAGAAATATATATATATATATAAATAATAATAAATATATAAATATATATATATATACCATATTTTGAAGTACGTAAATATATCATATATATTTATGTAGGATATAATATTTTGTAAGATTATATCACTATAGTATGATCTCAGTATATATATATGAGTAGATAATATAACATAATATATATAATATATATATATATATTTGATCGATGTTTCGTATATAAAATAAATAGTAAAACGTTGATAAATTAATGGAGAATATTTGATTAGATACGTTTCGAAGTATTAAATACGAGCACACTGTATTCACATTAAAACTTAATAATTAAAAAATGACATAATGATTAAGAAAGTATAGATTGTAAATCTAAATTTGCCACATGTACTCATGCATGTTGATGTGTAATTCTTTCTAGATCCTCTATTAGCTAGTTATGTTATATATATATATATATATATATATTATATATAAGTATTTTAATAATAAAGATTCAATATATATATATATAATATGTTGGATGATATGATTACTATATATTGTCGTGTCTATTTTCTTTATCTTATAGATAGTTCAAAAAGCGAATTGCAAGATAAGATTGTATAAATTTAAATTTTGGAAGGTATTGATCATATGGTGCCCACTCAACAAGGGTTCTAGCCACAGTTGTTTAAATAAAATGTCGAAAGCTTAATTGGTTAAGAGTTCGATTCCCATTCCCGACTGGCTGGTTATCGAATATATTACGGGTGATTTTAAATAGATTCAATGACGGATCACATACAGAATAATTTCATGGCAATCGGTCTCGAATATTCGAGCACTCACTGGGATAAAAACGCCGGGAGGTTATAAAACAATTGGAAAAAACCCCCGGCCGGGTCGCGAGGCGGTTAGCCCAGGCACGGATCCGCGATTCACAGCCCGGGTCCATGACAACGGAGAGTGACCAACTCGATCGAGACCCCAGCAACGTTAAGTGACACCTTTGGAAGTGTACTGTAAGCGAAGTGTAACGTCATTTAGGGCTTCGTAGTACGTGCGTTGCATGGGTTATGGCCTAAAATCATCCAGGAAAGTCAGCTGGAAATCTGGAAAGTAGCTGAGTGATGGCATCATACAAACCCATGTATATGGCGTAGCCACGTATATGGGTTACTAGAGAGGGTACGTGAAAAAACGCCTCATGAAAGTACATGAGCACATGGTTAAGACCTAAACACCCTCACAACCTATCATGTAACCGGGGTATAGTACCCTCAGCGGAAGTCAGTTAACGCCCAGCATTGAAAGTTCCCAGGTACGTAGCTTTTTGCATAAAGCTAATAGTGCTTTAGAAAGTACCTCACAGAGAAGACGATGCCTTGTTTGTGAACACCAAAAAAAAAAAAACTAAACTACTAACCCTTGTCTATTTTTACATAAAATCAGTATATTATATAATATCTGAATATTAGATTTTGATTACATATCACGATGAATCCCATTGGAAAAGATTTTAATAGAGCAGCATTGTGGTGCTATGCCTGTTATCATTCGCAGCCATATTCTGTCACTTAGCAGTAAAGTATCATGAAAATCTTTGGTGCATGACTTATTTATCTAATCAATTAAGCCGTACCTTTTCTTTTACGGCGAAGCAACTTGAAATTTGTGCGTGTGTTTAACCGTCACGGATATCTTCAAACATTTTTCTATTCTTTTCTTTCTTTTTCTTTATTCATTCCTTTTATTTCTTATTTCTTCTATCCTTCCTTCCTTCTGGCTATTCCATATTCTTCTATTCATGATATGTTAGGTGCATTTTTATCCATACAGCCAATTACCTTTTCCATTTGAGTAATTCCTTAACACGATAAGTACAGTATTTTGTGGCAGGGTTCGGCGACGCAGCTTGGACAACTGGGTTTCCCAATGGTTTTTTCCAATAAAAGCTCTGCCGAGCTTGAAGAAACATTCACAAAAACCAACCACGAGTTTATTTGAATAGTTTATACACAAATAATAAGTAAATCAAGCATAAATTCAGCTGAGACTGAAGGCCTAATTAATTGAAAGATAGTTATATCTTATGTTTAAATTCTTGTTTCTATTGTTAATTTCATACTTTACAAATACTGTTTGACTATGTTAAAGTGCTCTATGGTTATGTTTATTATTATTGAATTATTTATTTATTAAAAAGTAACATTGCTCACTCCAGACAAAAGGGGAGTCACAAAAGAGCCCTAAGCTCTAAAGCTCTGTGGCCAAGACATCCCACACTCAAAACACCCACTATACTAGGTGACAGGTGTTACTTTCAAAACCCACATGAGCGACATGACCTTTGCTAAATTGCTGAACATACTGACAAGTGACAACATAACTAACAAAACTTAAAAAATGAAATGCCTTTAAATTTTAATCACTAGGTGGCCACACCAATTATGCGTCAACCCAAAAAAACTTTAATAATAAATACAAACAATTTGCCGTCCCACTTTAAACTACGATATGATATATATAATAGTATATATATTTATATTATACATATATATATAATATATATATGATTTATATATATATATATATATATATATATATATTATATTATTATATAGTATATATGTATATTATATATATATATAATATATACTATATATATATATATATATATTACTTGGACTAATATACATAATAAATAACTTATAATATATATAATATATATATATGTATAATATAGTATTATATATATAATCATATATAGGTAAAAACATAAAATCTTCAAAACAATTTTTATAAATTCACATAATAATATATATTAGTTACTATATATATTATATATAGTATATAATATCTAGATATATATAAATATATAATATATAGAGTATATACTATATAAAGCTATTAATATATATATTATATATATAATATATCTTTTATAGTATATACTATATTATATAGTATTAGATATTATTATATATAATATATTTATAAATTTTATATATATATAAATATTATATATTATAAATATTATATATATATATAATGAGTATTATATATATATATATTATATATAATAATATATATATTATATATTTATATATATATTATATATATATATTATATTATATATATATATATATAGTATAATATATAAATAATGATATAATATATGAATAATATATAACTCCATATAATATAATATATATATATATTATTATATATTATATATATATATATATATATATATATATATATATATATATATATATATTATTATATATATATATAGATATAATATATTATATTATAAAATATAATTATATGAATAAATAAATAATTTATAAATATCAAGTATATATATATATATATATGTATATATATATAATAAAAAATATATATTTATATAAGATATATAATAGTATACGTAGATATTCTTATATATAATAAATCATATATATATAATATAACTATAATATTATATAATCATATATATACAATAGTTAGTAAGTAAGTAAGCAAATATATATATATTATACTGCTATATACACCAATATAATATATATATACTTTATATATATTATCTATCCTAAATATCACTATACATGCATATAAAGCTCAATATATATCATATATACTCAGCTTGATATATTACTCTAAGTATTGGAATTATATCATTATATTTATAGTCCTTGCTCAAATGTATTATTATAAATATATATAATTGTTATATATATTTATATATTTTCATATTTATATATATATTATTATATATATTTATATATTATATAGTATATATAGTTTATATTATATATGTATACTGTATATATTATATTATTTTATATATTATAATATTTTTATAAGTATATTATACATATATATATATATTGAGTAATATCAATATATATTGTTATTATTTAAGTATATTATAAAATATTATATATATATATATATATTATTAATAAAAGAAAGTAATTGTCAAGTTCTGTTGATTTTGCTCGATTTTTGCCCGATTTGCCAATTTTGCCCAATTTTACGCGAGGGTTTTGTCGTTTTTTTTTTGTATGAATAAGGTCAAAAGAACCGGTGGTGGCTTGCGATATTTTTCAAAAAAAAACGGTTTATTTTGCCTAATCCCTGATTTTTTGCTGTTACTACTGTTATAAAAATTTAGAAGGTAAATTTTAGTAAGCCGGTTGTCGTATCCTTTTTTTTTCCATCCCACTTATAAGTCACACTTTGAGAGCAAATGTTTGAATCCTTATATGTAATATGGATATTTCGGCTGTGTTATAAAATTTACTCTTCCAATTATCTTATCTTTCCTTTTGAATAACGTGAAATTAATATGCTTTACTTATCAAATATCAATCATCTACCTTTTCCTTTTCCATAGCAATACATGATTTTTGTGCTTTGCATTTTGTATCTTTCCAACCATTTTACTCCTTACTTTGATTCGATGTTAGCTAACACACGAAAATTTCTCCATTGCAGATTATATAATCATTTACTTTTTTTATGTACCATTAAATTTGAAATTTATATAGAAACTACATAATAAAGTTGTCCGACGTTTCGTTCAGTATTGTTAATCTACATTAGGCATGACGAGTTTTAAAGACCAGGCAAATACAATTTAATGTTGAGGAAGATCTTTTATTAGCACTGCCGGAGAGGTAAATAAAACTTCCTATCATCAATGCGATAACATCTGTAAGTCTTATAAATTCAACTTTCGTCTCATACCCCAGTGACTTGAACAATTTTTGATATTAGGATCTAAAAAATTTAACAGCGCAACATAAAAAGCGTTCCAAGTAAAGTATTATAATATACTATATACTATATTATATATATATATAGAGTGAGATGATTATTATTATATGAGTATTATGTATATGAGTATATATTATATATATATATATTATGATTAGTGTATAATATAGTAGTGTAAGAGTAGTATATATGCGCAGTATGACGGGGGAGGAGGGGCCTTGCCCTCCTAAATCTTGGAGAGATTAAAAAATACTGATACCTTTATTATAGTGTTTTGCCAGACGTCGATTTTAAGGGTCTTTTACTAGAAAACTGAAGAATACATTTACATCAATAGATATCTTGGAGGTGTACAGTAATTATCTAATTAGACTAAAAGTATTATTAAATATAAACATAGCATTTTTTAATAGTTTATAAATGTGTATTCGATTATTCATATTGGTGTTTGAAGTCAACTTAGCTGTGTGGATTTATTGCAGCCTAGCTTCTTCAGACATTGATTCTCCGCCGGTTAAACTCTCAGTTATGTCGGATACCATTTATCGGCTGAGATAAGCTGCTTAATATATCATGTATTAATATTATATATATATAATATATATAATATTAATAATTTATTTTTTACAATATATATAATATTATAATAATATATATTAGATATAATAATATATATATATATATTATATATATATATATATTCTATATATAATATATATATAGCAGTATTATAATATATATTAGGGGTGTACTCCGAACTGAAATTTCAGTTCCGCCGGAACCGAAATTAGCCGGAATCACAAAAAAATTTCCGGCCGGAACCGGAATTTCTTGTAATGAACTTTCCTTTATCTATAAAGAAGTAAAAAAATATATTTATTATAACTTTTCGACATAAAATCTTATATTTAGTACACGCCACTTCATGAACATATGGAAATCATCATGAAGAGAATATCTGGAGGTCCAAAAATTTTAAATAGTTAAAAAGGTAGAGTCTTGTATTTTCTATAATAGGGGAAACCACAAAAGAGCAATAGATCCAAGCCGTGAGATAATTGAGTTTTGAGGAGAGTTTCTCCCAAAAAAAGAAGATTTATCATATCAATGACCCAAATCCACAGAAAATAAAAATATTTATGACAGTAAGTAAAACAACCATTAACAGTCAATTAATGACGGTATTCATGAATTTATTACTCATCTTCAACCAAAAATTCTTCATTCCAGTAATAAATATTGTAGAGTAAATGTTTACCAACTTCAACAGGAATTTAGAGATCAGCTCATCATTCGAGAAAATTATATCAAGTCTGATCAGATATATTTATCTACAAATGCTATAGAGCTATAATAATTCAATATGAGTCTCATTTATTTCTCTAAACTTGCACTCTGGTCCATACAGCGAGTTGAAAAAAAAATGTATACTGTTTACTACATTGCAAGTATTTACCCATGGTTTTCATTCTAGATTAATTAACTATGAGTTTTGAAATTACTCAGTATGAATAATTGGTGAAATTACCTTATGACCTAACATATTCCAATTTGATCCTATCGAGTATGGAATGCAATAATAACATGATAACTTGAAATACTGATTTATAGGATCCTCAAGTTGTTATTTTTCATACTCAGAAAGTTCAATTTATAAAAGATGCCTGTATATAAGAGTCTCTATATAAGAACAGAATGAATGATTAAATTGTGAGTAGATTCGGCGATCAATATTCAATCAACAAGTACTAAGCAGTACTGAAGCTTAAAGAATAACAAATAAAGACTTGCTATACAAATCTTTGCAAAGCCCCCTACATCATATGCAATTCAGATGTTAAACAAAGTATGTGTGAATAGCACCATATATTTGATCTGAAAGAATTGATTGTGTTGAAAGCCTCAGTAATTTTTCTTAGATAGCATAGTCTCAATCATTTAAGCTAATTGACTGTAATAATGGCAAATACTTTGAAAAAATTTCATAAAAAAATTTCAACATTTCTCATGGTTACGGAAACTATTAGGCAAAATCAATTATATCATCAATTATTCTACATATTTGAGCTTTCCAGCATTATTTCTCATAACTATGAGGATGACAGAAGAGAATAAAGAAGAGCTGAGAAAGGCATTAGAGTTTAGATTTATGAATAAAAAGGTATATATATATGAGAAAGGATATCAATAGACATATATCATAACAAGATAATTGTTTTAAATACTGTACCGTATTAGTACCCCAACGTAACTAAATACTTTATTTTCTAATGAAATTAAGGAAAGATATTTCAAGTATAAATGCAATGCTTGAAAATCATGTAAATGATTGAGAGCGTAGAATAAGTGGTTTCGATTTTTTTTCAGATAGCTAGTAGCAGCTACAGAACAAGGTTCAACCGCGGAGCAATAAGTCATTTTCAGAAATGGCATTATCTACCAAATAAACTATTAGATTTGCCAGAGTACCTCAAAATCATCCGCAGCATTAAGAAAAAGAATTGCTGCAATTCTTTGTTTTTATAAGTTTGAAAGTAACTTGAGAAGTGACAGCAATCAGTTAGCTGTAAAAGGAAAAAAGAAGCATGCAGTGGCTCTTCAAAAGAGGTGTGAGAGATTGGTAAATATAAATTGACATTTTTTACCAGAAAAAATCAATTTCTAATCTGGGAAAAAAGAATTCCGTTAATTGGTGGAAAGTGAACAAAGCTATATTCCCAACATTAGTCGCTTTAACTAGGCCCAAAATTACTCTTCCTTTCCAGTTCTTCCTCCTATATATTTCTGAGAAATGTGTTTTATTTTCAGGAACCGAGGAAATTATTATTTTAGGATAATAGTTTAAAAGAAATATCGCTAATCCCTCCAAATACTGTCATTGTTCTGCTTTACTTCAGCGACAAATCACCGAATATTTTCAAAAGTGTTTAAGAAAGTCTGAATGTTTAGTCCTAGAATATATATATATTATATATATATAGTTTTTAATATATATTTATTATTATATATTATATATTATATAATATATATAAATATATATATATATATATAAAATATGATATATATAATATATTATTAATATATTATATAATATATATATATATTATAATTATTTATATAATATATATCATATATATTATATTATATTAATGATAATATTATATTATATAATTTATTAATATATATATATTATAAAATATATATAGTATATATATCATATTATAATATTATATATATATATTAATATATTAATATATAATTTTTATAATTAATTATATATATAATAACATTTATATATTATATATATATTATTAATCTATATATATATTATAATATATATATATATACTATATATTATATAATTATATCATAAAATATTATATAAATTAGTATATATATATATATTATATAATATATTATATTATATATATATATTAATATTATACTAATATATTTATATATATATTATATATATTTATATTAAATATATATACTTATATTTATATATATATAAGAAATATTATATTATAGAATGTATTTATTTTTTATTTACAGAAATTACGTTTTAAAGAAATTTTGCTTATATATATATATCGATTAATATAATTATAATATATATTAATATTAATTATATATATATTAATATTAATATTATTAGATATTATCATAATATATTATATATATATTAATATATTATAATATATTATTAATATATATATATTATATAATATATAATATAATATTAAGATATATTATAATATATATAATATATATTATAATATATTATAATTTTAGGCCATATTATTGTTGAATTTAATGTTAATATTCTTTTTATAAGTTAATCCTTATATTTTGATGAATTTTGTAGATAAATTATTTAATATAAGATACTGTAGCGTATTATTAATACCTACTCTCTCGATGAATAAATTACACAAGCGCTTAGCCACAAACTATTATAAATTGGCTAAAAGATGTACGGCTATGCGGCTATAATAAAATAAATCTCTTTCAGCAAATTTTTTCTCAGAAGTAAATTAGTAATTCCTGGTTCCGGTCCACGAAATTTCAAACAATCCGGCCGGACCGAACCGGTTGAAAAAAATATAAAATTCCTGGCCGGAATTCTAGCTGGACCTCGAATTCCCGGTAACCTGCTTTACACAAGGTAGTTATATATAGTTACGGTATAATAATATATAATATTCACATATAGTAGGAACTATATCCATATATATATACTTATATAGATATATATATATATAATATAATATATATATTATCATAAGTAACGACTATATATATATACTCTATCACCTATATATATGCACAACCTCTTTCTTATACTCACTCAAACTCACCTTTGCCTCCCCCTCTAAATGAAAATTCCCTCCCACTCTTAAGCCCTACTTTCGTATTATATATATTATCTCTATATTATCTATATACTACTATATATTTATACCTATTATATATACGCAATAGGTTATTATTTATACAAATGAGTGTCATTAGCTAGTTATATGAATGAGAATCATAATTAGTTAGTTATATGAATGAGAAAAATTAGCTATATTATTTATATGAATAGATATAATAAATATATATACAATATATAATATATATATAATATATATAATATATATAGATATATTATATATATATATATATTATATAGTATATATATATTAGTATATTATATATATAATTGATATATAGATTATATAGTATATATTATATATTAACAATACCGAGATGTATATAGTTATACGAATGGGGATACACTAGATATAGCTATAAGATGAGTATGAGGGCCATAATTATAGTGATATGAATGATTATACCGTTACGCACCCTCTATAGTGTAATAATAACTCAAAATATTATATATATATTAATATTATTCATAATTATAGATTGTCTAAAGAGCATATATAAATATATATATTCATATATAGTATATAATTAGAGGTACTTTAGACGTCATAGGTGAGTGAGCTTCTGAGTTATATACCTTAATACTAAAAGGCATTTTCCTCATTCCATTTTCCATTATCATGTTTTGACATAACACTTGTACTTGATATATATATATTATATATATATATATAATATATTAATATATATTATTTATATATAATATATATTAATAATATATTATATATATAATATAATATATATATATATATATATATATTAAATAATATTAATACTAATAATTTATAATATATATATTTAGTTAATATATTAATTAAGATATTTAATATATTATAGATATATATAATATATATATATATTTAATATAGATATATATATATGAATATATATTAATAATATATATATATATTATATATATATATAATATATATATATACTATATATGGATAAATAGAAATTTAATATATATTGAATTATAATATACATTTTAAAAGATATAAATATATATATAGATATCTATTGATATATATATATATATTATATATATAATTCAAGTGGCGTAATATATAGGGATAAGGTCACGTACTATGAGTATACAGGTGAGCGCATACTCAGCCCAATACTCGTTCTGGATTATGATTTTTATAAATAATTGTGCGAAAATTCCTGAACTCTGTCAATACAGGCATCCGCTCAGCGTAAGATTAGTACGAATTATAATATTGAACAAATGCTTTGAATATGGTATTACCGGGACTGTTTAATGAAAAATCATAAATAAATCCAGAATGTATAACTCACATTAACTTCGACTAGCTATATTAAATTAATAAATTTGGTAATTCATTTAGAAATTCTCGCCTCCTTAGCATCTAGAATTCTATTAGAATGTAAAATTCTTTTAACTTTGCACGGCAGTAACAGAATGACGTACATTTTTTTTAACTATCCAATATATAGGTAGAGCGCGGCTAGTGTCATGTTACTCCTCACTACCTTATTTTAATCGGGATAAAAAATTATTATTGAAACTTCGTTCATTACTGCCCCTTAAATATGATACGAAATTTGATAGACTTGTAGCTAAAGTTTGTTTGAAATTTTTGTTTAAAATGTGTCTGATTGTTCTGTGATAATTGAAGATATTTTAATTTATTTTAAGAAGCAATTTCAGATTTGGGTATTCATCACTATAGTTAAAAAATTAAACTTCAATAATGTTATTGCATAATTGAGTAAGTGTAGATTTTTTATATTTAAATGAAATATAAATAGCCTTTTAAACTATATCTAATAAAAACCATCATATTTTAAATAATAAATGATTTAAATAATAATGATTAACATTTTCAAATGAGTGATTTAAATTAAGTATTGTGTAAATTATATATATAATTAATAGTTAAAAGCAAGCTTATTTCAATACAATATAAGATAATTACGTGTTAACGTATTTTAAGTAAAGATAATTATTAAAAAATTTTAGTTGATAGTTACTCTCCAATTATGTCATATAACTAATATTTTATTTACTTATATTAAGACAATTTTAACTTGTACTTCAATAATAATAACATATATAATAATATTGTAGTGAGTACAATAACAAATAATTATTAATATGAGGTATGAATATATACTCTATGGATACTTTGCATAGTTATTTCTCTAATTGTAGAAAAATATTAAATACTTTACTAAACTCACTGTAACTTGAGTACTTAATAAATATACAAAAAAAACCATATAATATACATTAATCATTTTGATCAAGTATATAATATAAAACTTCAATGAGAATGTACTCGATTAGTGACTTTAGGCAGCTAGTATAATATATATAAGTATTATATAATTTAGGTGTGAGATATATATAAAATGTATATTGTGAGTATATAGTAATAATATAATAATTTTAGTATATATATATATATCTATAACTTGATTAGTTATTTAAAGTTTCAAATAATTTATAAATTCTGCCTAACCAAGACGTGTCTCTCTTCTGCCACTATAGATATATACATCACATTCATTTGTTAGTGCACTTCTTACTTTACCTTTTAATTAATATTCTCTTGCAGAGAACGTGATTGTGACTTACGCACGTATATAATATGAGTCGGATTACTCACGAGATTAATTCAGCACTTACCTCATAATATGCCAACTTCTTCACCTTAATCTATTTATGATATTAGAGCAATCTATGCTAGAAAGACTATTCCACGCGTCGTATTAATATAGCCTGTACTATCATATATATAAATACACTATCAGCTACATATATTTCTTTTTATAAAGACTTGAGTCACTTTTGTATGTATATAGTAGTTTTTTTTTTTTTTCAACCATAGCATTTTTTTGCGACCACTCGAACCACTCTACTCCCGAAGCCATGCTTATCAGACTCTCGTAAACTTATTCTCACAGTGCACAGCGAGAGGCTTTATTACCTTATTTACATTCAACAATATCTATATATGCATTCTAGAGATCCACTAACGCAAATTACGCAGATGAGCACAGACGCGGGCTTTAAAGAGGAGATGCACACTCACAATTTTGCCAAAATAGTGGAAACACAGCATCGATTATGGTGAGAGGAGATTTCTATTCAGACATATGTGTGTGGGTGAGCAGAGGAGGAAAGAAGAGTTGACGCTCACTCTGCGAGCAAATACTAGTCTGGATAGTTAGCGTTAACATCAGTACTTATAAGTCTCGGATTTGAATTGTCGTTGCACGACACAAGTCATGCTCTAGTGTCCATACAGATGAGATTCTCTTAAATGGTACGCGAGCACGTCGAGGAAAGCTCCTTTCTTATAAACTGCACCTGCCGTTGAGCTCAAGTAATTTCGTGTAGTCCAAATATAGAAAACTAAATAGAATGCTGCAAACTATGCTCGCGCCGTTAAATAGTAAGTGGTCAACGTGACTGAACTTGAGATAAAGTTTCAGGACTTGTTAGTGATAAGTTATTTAGCACTATAACTCGTATCACCCAATTTGTAAATTCAATACAAAGGCCGGGTTTAAATCCTGAAAGTCTCCCCCCAGATATGAGAGCCAGCTAACTCCCAAACAAGGGCTGATGAGACCCTTGTATAACTGGCATCACTGTAAGAAAGAGGAGAAAATATAATCTTTTTCTCTCTCAGAAACCATAAAACACAACTCTCCTAGTCTTCTTATGCACGAGACACCGACCATAGGGCAGGTTTCCTTACAACCGTTATCCTTGCAGTTTTAGATTCAGTGTCTTGACTCGTGAGAGATTTTAAGATATGTTTTATATAGTTATCGCTGTGCGTAATAAAGGCAAGGTATGCCTTTATAATTGTCACACACGAGTGTAGAGAGAGAAGAACCGTAAATTCGGAAAGAGATTATTAGTATAAGTTTGCTAAAGACGCATTTTTCTGTAGAAAAGGGTTCGAGATTTGTGATAGATTCAGTATGGTTTGTTTAGAGAGATATTTGAATTTCCCAACGTTTGAGACGACCCCACCCCGGAATTCTATCAGTATCAGCGAGAATAGAATTCGGAAAGATTAAGACGAGAAGCAATTTTAGAAGTAAAATATTTAAGGAGAGCAAAATTGAAGAATGAATGGAAATAATGTAAAAAGTTGTAGTCGAGTATCGGTGCATTGACTGAACTAGAGTTTTAGATTGTGCAGACGAGAGATCCATTAATAAAAAGCAGAAAAACGTAGGAGATACAACAAACCCCTGAGAAGGAAGCCCACACTATTGAGACAGAAAAGGAAAGAAGAAGTCGCCCCATCAACAAACAGCGATATTGAGCGATTTGAAAGAAAGCTAGACATATAGTAAGCAAGAGAAGAGAAATCCCAAAGGAGGGAGCTTGTGCGGAGAAGCACAGTAGCAACGCGTGCCATACCCGGTCAAATGCCTTTGATATATGTCAAGCGCCACACCGCAAGTCCTTCCCTCGCGTGAATTCGCTGAGAAAAGCGGTGGTAAATAACACCATAAATCTGTTAGATAGGAAATGTAATTTAATTGATCGCCAAGATAAGAGCGCATCGGGATGACCACGCCAAAAGCCTACTGGAGACGGACTAAGAAGAAGAGATTCCAGATAGCGTCTGAGATATGAGTGTTCGCAGAAGGGTATTCTAATATATCCGGTTTACTTAGAATAGCAAGTAACATGTGTTTATTGAGTCATATAGGCGATAGTTAGAAAAGGATTGAGCACACTGGCTTCTTTTTTGTTGAAATAGGGTGGACATATGAGCGTTCCTGACATCACTGTGAGAGACAGAGATATGCTGAGCTGTATTGAGTTAAACTAATGAGAATCATAGTTGAACACTTACACGAAGAGAGGGTCCTTCACGAAAAGCACACTTCCATCAAAACTCTGGACGTTAGAGAGTTTTACTGGCCATCCGGGCCAACCCGCGGACTTACTCTTAACGTTCATAGATTTAGATGTGCCGATGTGCAACGAGAATGCTAAATCTAATTCTTCAGCGAAAGGCATAGGACACCTTAGGTATAGAGAATGCGAGAAGGCAAGAGTGAATAGCCAAGACGACTATGGATGAAAGTTTAGCGAGTGAAGGAATAGGAAGCTGAATGTTCGTATTTGCGCTGCTCAGTGTATAGAGAGTTAGCAACAGAACCATCAGATCGAATAGGAGGAGGAAGATTTAAAGAAGTTGTTGGAGATGTTTTGCAAGAGGGCCAGAAGATTATCAGATAGTAGAACTCAAGCGAGGTTCTGTTTAGCGCCACTTTTCGTTCTCGATGCAAGCCACTTTGCTTCGTCTCGAGATGTACCTTGCAACTGATTTCTTAGCTGATAAATGAAAATGTAGCGCAGAGTGATAGGAAACGAGAAATTTTTCACCACCCGATTTACGCATTGTCTTAGCCTGAATGGCCAGAGAGCAATTACGATCGAACATGGATTATGAGGAGAGAAAGAATTTAGTCGAAGAAGAATGAACCTGCTCATCCCACAATCGATTACAAGCTCCCACCTTGTCGGCAGAAGCCGAAGGCGTCACCAGAGAAAAAGCAGTCATTCCAATTATAGTTAGCGTAAAAGCAGCGCAAAGCCCCCCAATCGGCCCGATCAAAGTGCCAGAAGAACGCAACAGGGCAGGTGGAGCTGTTGGAGAAAAAGTATTAAAATTAAGAGATATAAGGTTGTTGTCAGATTTAACAATAGGAGCAAGAGAAAGTGTGTGTATATATATATATATAATATATATAATATTATAATTATATATATATAATATACTATATAATTATATATTTATATATATAGTATTATATTATATATATATATTATATATATATACTATATATATTATATATATAAATATATATATATATATATATAAAAATATATATATATATTATATTAGTATTATATTATATATATATATATAATTATATAAATATATATATTATAATATATATATAATCGCAATGCTTACATATATGCAACATTTAATTCTGGGTTTTTTCATATTTGAACAGTTAACTTTTTCTATAAAGTCAAGAGCAAAAGGAAACGTAGGGACTTGAAATGCCCCGCTTCGCTCATGGTGGTTTTATGAGCGATGATCAGTCAGTTATGGCAATTATCAATTCGCTCGAAAGATACCATAAATTAAAGCCAAAGTGCTTCATTGAGCGAGTTCTAAAACCTCGATGCTTTTAAATTTATTTAATTTCTATTTCTTTTTATTAACATGTGAAAGTTCAATTTGTTTTGAGCGCCGAATACCTCCTAATTAGAAAATAAAAATATTTGCATGTATCTGAAAGTAAAATCTTTTATAGCTTGATATGTCTGAAAAATCCTGTCATCGCTTTATTTATATAATAATATTGTTCATGAAAAAAAAAAAATGTTCAGCAATTAAATATTTGTTTTATTTGAAAATTAGTTTTTTTTGTCAGCTGTAGTCCAGAACAATAGTAAGCATTAATTTAAAGATAGAAATTGTTTGATTTTTTTATATCATTTTCTAAACTTTTTTTTTTTTGTAATTTTTATTCCGCTTTACCCATATGTTGAACCATTGGGTATGAAGAAATTGACCTCTAGTATAACTCGTCAATTTATAAATGTCGAACACTTTATCGAAAAAAAAGAAAAATAGTAATCTCAATTTTCATTTAAACAAAACGTATATATAATATATCTTTTTTTGTGGTGTATACGTACTAGAAAGTTTTTTCAGAGTTTTTTCTTTATTTTTTGTTTTGTCTTCCGAACAAATCAGTTTTAAACTTTACTGTTAGGAGCATATGATTAAATATTTTGAAATATTGACACCCTCGGTGAAAAATATTGAACTCTTCAGTTGCAATTAAAATCTGATTAAAAATAAACATTCTAATCGTGTTTCAAAACTCTGCCAATGTTGTATTTTGCCTTTTGTTTTGATGAAAATCGTATGAAAATTAAAGAAATCAGAGTCAAAATTTCAAGAATATTTCCACCTTTGTTTCAAAAAAAAAAAATATTTAACTAAAAAAAATAAAAAAAAAAAAAAAAAAGAACATGAACCATGTAATAAAAATAGGGTAATTCTGAAAAAGGACGTAAGAAAAACTTTTACTTCAGCTACAAGTATTTCTGTACAATTAAAAGTTCTACAATTATGCAATTAAATTCCTCTTCTTATGTGAATTTGAAAGAATAAGTAATATTAAATCATATGTGAGCTATTTTTCTAGTTCTTTTTATTTTGCATAATTTTAATCCTTAAAACACATTGATAATCTAAACTTTATTTCTTTAGTTTTAGTTGTACATAGCTTTGGAATAAGAGAAGCTAGTAGCTCGTAGAAGCCAGTCATACTTCATCTCTTGAATCTGGGTGGTTTGTGTAATAAATTTTCCTAAAGTACTAGTGGTAGCTATTATATTATATATATTATATAATCATATATCCTAATCATATTATAATATATATATATATATATATATATATATATTATATTAGTATTATATATATATATCATATGATCATCATCTAATCATCAGTCCCTACTCCTCCACGACAAGGAGAAGAGGATATCGTTAGCTTAAATACGCACGGGAATTCTTGATATTTATACAATAGCCAAATAGCACATTCTAGGGTTATAACATATAAGTATGTAAATCGGTGCATGTGCAAATCCTGTCTTGCACGCACTTCAGCTATAAGATTAGATAACTGTACCCTCTAGTGGTAGTGTAAACCAGAACTTGAAAGACATAGATAGATTAAGTCAGAACAAAAAATCTAGAGAAGTTCGAATATAGACACTGATTTATGGAGTTATAGCACATTGGCGAATATGTGAGATACTAGGTGCTGAGGCCCGGAGGGATGCCACAAATCCACCCTAGCAGTTGACTCTATATCAACTAGCACTATGCTATTGTCATTAAAGTTGAAATATAATTATATATCATATATATATATCATATATATAATATATATATATTTATATGATATATAATATATATGAGTAGATAATTATAAGACATATTATATATATATAATTATTACTACTTATAGATACTCATATATTTATAATGCTAGTATATAGTTATCCTCTATATAATTATATATATATATATAATATACTATATATATAATTTTATACTATATATTTATATATATATATATATATATTATTATATACTATATTATTATTTATTCAACTTTATTTGTTATATATATATATATGTATATTACTAACTTATATATATATATAATATATATTATATATATTTATATATAGTATATGAAAATCTATATATATAATATATATATATAGAATGATACTATATAATATATATACTGATATATGATATATATATATATATACAGTAAGTGTAGTGGGCTATTATCAGTACAACAGCAAATAAACAACAACAAAAACTAAAATGACATCATTACCTTAGCTCTGTGTGTGTGCTGAGCAAACAACAAAAACTAAATCAATCAAATAACAACTAAGAACATAAATACGCTCAATGTGCTTATGCACGATATGAATATATGTACGCGCTTACATAACTATAGGCACTCACTTGTACGTAATAAGTGCACACATTGTTACATATAAAAACATCGTGCTACAGTTGGTCTGCCTTAAACATTCTAATTGACTCATTGAAAGCAACATACACGACAATCATATTTATATTCACCTATGAGCAAAAAGTTTTGTTAGCCAAAGTCTTTTCCTGTATATGTGTCACAAAACTTTCACAATTTTGATTAATTATAAAAAATCGTTGTGAAGGTATAAGATATATTATATATAGTATACTTTATTACTATATTATATATTAGATATTATATTTTAATATAATATATATACTATATATATCATATATTATAATATATTATATATAATATATATATATATATATATATATATAATATATATATATATATATATATAGAGTGAGTCGCGGAGAACGGACCAAAACTCCAGAGCGGATTGTACACAGATACATAATGTAAAAAAAACTCAAGTATTATCCTGATTTTCATGTGTTTTAAGCACAATTTGTTATAATATTCCAAATGTGGTCCAAATTTCTTTTCTACAACCGGATCCTAGAACCATGCGTTGATTTAAATTTCTTTGCTACTTTATATTATTCTATGTTAATCAGAATGCATATATACTTCGAGTTGCTATAAACTCACGAAAAATGTGATGTTTTTAATTACTTTTTCCCTTCCAATTATCTTAGCTTGCTTTCTAGTATCTTCAACTATATATGAAAATGTGTAATT
>JABUQX010102203.1:55000-58119 GCA_015478945.1 Trachelipus rathkii | reverse complement strand
AATAATAATAATAATAATAATAATAATATTAATAATAATAATAATAATAATATAATAATAATAATAATAATAATAATAATAATAATAATAATAATAATAATAATAATAATTAATAATAAGTAATAATAATAATAATAATAATAAGAATAATAATAATAATAATAATAATAATCAATATAATAATAATAATAATATAATAATAAATAATAATAATAATATAATAATTAATAATAATAATAATATACATAATAATTAATAATATGATTGATTTAAAAAAGAACTATTGAAGACGCATTGAGATGTCTTTGAAATTTAAAAAAAAAAGAAAGTGTCGAGATGGCTTGTCAAGGCGGGCAAACTAAAAGCAGGTAACTGGTACTAACGACTATATCTCACTCGTGGCAGATGTATCCCACTTTTGGCTGGCGGAATGTGTCATTTTGGTCCTCATCCTTGACGTGTTCTTGCAAGTTGAGTGCCTTGACACATGATCGACAGCGTCAGACTGGTATTCGATGACTTTAGTATACCGAAGCGGTAGTCCATGGTAACCGAACCTGAGAGCATAGAAGCTAGTGAGAGGGGGTTGGTGTTGAAGCTGAGAAATTCCCCATGAGTATCGATGACTCGCGAGGAGCACAGAGAAGTGAGAGGGGTAGGGGAGACCCGATTAAAACCTGCGGCATGGACGCAGTGGTGACGCGGGTGATGATCACATACACTGCGGTTGTGAGACGCACTGCGGGCCGCGTGATGTCATTCCGGCCAAGATTTCACACGAAGAATTGAGAGTCGGTAAAAACACACATGGAGAGAAACAGAGGGGGTAAATTCCCATAGATGTGCTGGAAGAGTGAAACCATGCCTCGGGAAAGACGTGAAATATGAAAAATACCACTGAACAACTGTAGAGGGAAAAACACGCCCATAAGAGCTGAAGAAAAAGTACCCCTGAAAAACTAGGAGGTAAAACGTCAGAATACACGTGAAGTATGAAAATACCTTGGACACAGTGAAGGTTTAAAACTCCCACGAACATAGTGAGGGCTGAAATGCTACGCACCTGTCTCATGTCAAACAGTGCGTGCTACGGCCTCAGCATTACGTAACCTAAAAATACGCTCACGAGACAGCGTGAAAAATTTTACTTTATCAACTCTACTACTTACCGCAAAGAACAAAGAATACCAACTTGAAGTGGAAGAAAGAAAAGAGATACTCGCAACACTCCTCTTAAATAATTATATTATTATAATATGATTATATTATTATAATAATATATTATATATATTATAATATAATATATATATATATATATTAATATATAGCAGAGTGAGCATCTTATTCAAAAGTTAGTTCGCTATAATTACTCCGTTACACGGAAAACTACCTTGCGTTATTCCGTTTCTTTGAAGGAAAGTACGATAGTGCCGTTACTTCGTTTCTCTTACTTTTAGCTTTTGGAATATGACGTTAATATTAATCTTAGTATTATTGTTTATATAGAATTTTAACTTACATTATTATTAAAAAACATACCCGTGTAAGACCCTAGCGCACTCAAGACTTAGCCCCTTTATATCCACAACGATAATTGACAAGCCACCTTCCTGCGCCATCACAACCTTTCCTACGCATCTACACATCCGTTCCCTTTACCACATATATGTTATATTTAACTCGACACTTTGTTCCAGCTGCCTACCATCTAAGCAAACTTGACACCGAGGACAGTTCTTCACTTACAACCATACCCTTAACTCTTATATACGTTTACCTTCAAACATCTCTTTTTACACACCCTGCCAAATCGCTCAATCCTCTCAAACTCTCTTCCGATTCACCACACAAAACCAATCATCCGCATATAACTAGATATGCACCTCCACTCTCTTCTATTCTCAATCATTCTAACACATCCCCTGCCACTCCACCTCTAATTCTTTCATATCCCTATACAAATTGAATAACCAAATAGACATAGCACATCTGCCTCACCCGCTATTTAATATTAAACATATTACTTTAAACTTTATTTTTCTACATCGCTTCACTATCTTCATACATACTTTTGATTCCTTCTCCTACCACCAACACTATATATCAATAACACCTTTAATTCCTATTAATCATATCATTACCGCCCTGTTTGCAAATCAAAACTGAATACAATTTATTCTTCTTCTACCTCATTTCTCAATATTTTCAATGAAGATTGATCTGCACATCTCTACCATTCTAAATGCTTGTTTTCTCATAATCAGTTCATCAGTCATTACCAATCTTTCGACCAAAATACCAGTATATTAGCTTTCCCACTACACTAATTAAACATTCCCTATTAATTCACAGACCTTTGCCCCTTTACGAGTATTAGACTTAGGAGCTGCGCTTCAAGTCCCCAGATAACCTTCCAGAAACGGCCCAATTTCCAAATCCAATCAATCACATCTCGCCTCCGTTCTTGATCATTTCACCGGTAATTTGATCTATGCCTGCAGATTACCCATTTCTTCCAACTTTTCCGGTCTACCATGTCATCCTCCTTACTTAACATCCTCATTCCAAAATACTTATTCCTTCTTGCACCATCAACCCACACATATTTCACTATCACCTCTTCATTTACTGTCCCAATGTATGCAGATTTTCGAAGTGTTCCCACCACACTCAAATCATATTCATTTCATCAGTTATGAAAGCACCATCCTATTCATTATTCTAAGCAGATTCCCCTTATCATTATATATTATATTATATATATTTATATATATATATATTTTATTTTTTATATATATATATATATAATATATATTATATATATATATATATATATATATATATATATATATATTATCATATATACATATATATATGTATATATAATATATATATATATTTATATATATAATATATATATATATATATAATATTATATAATATATATATATATATATATATATATATATATATATATTACCCATATAGCACAGTTGGTGCACGATACCATCACGAACGACGTTAATGTTCGTGCATCGTCACTCACACATACGTCGCTAATATGTATCCATTGCTGTACGTCTTATGTGATGTAAAGCCTTTTCGGTTCCAATGCCAAC
>JABUQX010102203.1:30000-45000 GCA_015478945.1 Trachelipus rathkii | reverse complement strand
TGACATTTATATTTACTATGCAATTATGATGGTAGTTTTTACGGAAATTAAATTAAAATTTATCATGTTCCAATATGATTTATTTCTTTTTATCAAATTTATTTGTAAATAAGGTTATATCAAAATTTACCTTATCTATATAATTCAATGTACTACATATGGATTTATATGGTTTGAAATATAAAAAATCAAATAATAATGAAATAACAATCTAAATATATAAAAATACTCTAGTAATGAAGATATGTTGCTTCACATTTATTCGTTTCAGTCACTATGATCTGGATAGTCGTACCTTATATATATATATATATATATATATATATTATATATAATATATACTATATATATATATAATATATATATATATATATATATATATAATATATATTATTAGTATTATACTATATATATATATATTATATTTACCTTATATATATATATCCTAAAATAAGGCAATTAAACAAAATAGTACTTTAAATAATAATACTCTAATTACATCTTAATTATATATCAAAACAAACTGACCTGGGCCTAGGTTAAAATGTGAAGCCTAAGTACTGCTTTACGAGTTTCTAATAATAATAAGTTATAAAAGCCATAACATTTGGTTTTTTAAAAATAAACCATAAGAAAATAGGTTGAATTTTGTTTTAAACTAAAAAAAAATAATTATATTAACTTTCATTTGATTTGATTTCAATGAAAAGAAACTCTTCCTATGATGATTTTTGGCATGCAATTGAACTTGGAAGATCGAAATATGAAATTCATGAAGCCTATAATGAAACAAAAACGTTCATATAGTAGTAGAACTCTTAAAATGTTAATTTAAGTCACAATGTCAATTGTATATTATATTAATATACTTAAAAATACTTAAAATTAGTACACACTACACGATAAAAAAAGTAGCACTTGCATTCAGAATCTACAGATTTTTAGATACCTTAGTCAAAATTGGAAGCCTTTGCAATAGAAAAGAAGACCCCGTATCCTCTATGACGTCACGAATTTTTGATCGAGATTTTAACATTGCATAGGCCTGGCTTGCGGTAACTTATAGATATAGTAAATTTTGTATATATATATATATAACTTCAACCAAGAGCCATTTGGCTGAAGCCATTCGATACTCATTAGCCATGAGTAAGCCAGTCAAGCCAGTCCAGCCAATTCAGTATAGGCCTCAAAGTAAAACTTTGTCAAGTTTGCTTATATATATATATATATATATATATATATATATATATATATATATATATAATATATATATTATATATATATATATATATATATTATATATATAATATATATATATCATGTATATATATATATATATATATGCGCTGTTGCCTTAATATTTAGAAATAGTGTAATTATTAATTTTCTGTGGTAAAAAATTGCTTTTCAGAAATCTATAAGTAGGCTTAACTAGCCAGCAATTTCCCTTTCATATAAGGAGATTGCATTGAGTGACCTTCTAAAAATAAATATAAAAAAATAAAATAGATATTTCCGTGAAACACATAATAAACAGAAACACATAATAAACATTTACACAAAATATTTGAAATAACACTGGCAGAGTCACTCCAAACTCTCTCTCACTGGAGCATAGCGCGACTGGAGACATAATTAGTTATATTTATGAGCGACCGTAAATGTACGACATTTGAAAAATTTAAAATTACATTACATAATACAATTTCTGTAGAAAATAATGTATAAAATAACTTTTAAACAACAAAACATAAAATGAAAAAGATTATGAAAGAATGTAAGGAAATATGTAGAAAAAGACTGGGAGATTGCTTTTTTAAAAAGATATCTTATGCCTGGCAGTGTATCAAATTATCAACGGAAACATTTAAAAGTAACACAGTTACGTCGCAAATACGTTGCATTGGAACGAAAAAGCTTACATCACATAAGACGTAACAGCAATGTCACATATACGACGTATGTGTGATGTGACGAGTGCGACGAACATTAACGTCGCTGTGATGTATCTGCAACCAACTGTGCTATATGGGTATATATATATATATATATATATATATATATATATATATATATATATATATATATATATATATATATATTATATATATATATATATATATATATATATATATATATATATATATGTTATATATATATATATATATATATATATATATATATATATATATATATATATATATATATATATATATATATATATATATATATATATAATATATATATATATATATATATATTATATATATATATATAATATATAAGGGAATCTGTATAAAGAAAAAAATTAGAGAGGGTTGCTTTTTATATGAAGAGAAAAATGTGACTAGAGTGTGGTGGAAACACTTCGAAAATCTGCCATAACAGTGACAGTAATGAAAAGAGGTTGACTAGTGAATATGTGTGGGTTTGATGGGTGCAAGAAGGAATAAGATTTTGGGAATGAGGATGTTAGTAAGGAGGATGAAATGGGTAGAGCGAGAAAGTTGGAGAATGGTAAATCTGCAGGCATAGATGAAATTACCGGTGAAATGATCAAGAACGGAAGCGAGATGGTGATTGATTGGATTTGGAAATTGGGCAACAAAGCGTTTGGGGGTATAATTCGAGGGATTGAGGAGAGCAGTAATAGTACCCTTATATTAAGGGTAAGGGAGAGATAAAGGTAACTGTTGGAATTATAGGGGAATTAGTTTATTAAGTGTAGTAGGGAAGATATATACTGGTATTTTGGTCGAAAGAATTGGTCAAGTGACTGATGAACTGATTATGAAGAACAAGGTGCATTTAGAAATGGTAGAGGATGTGCAGATCAAATCTTTACATTGAAAACAAATGATTGAGAAAATGAGGTAGAAGAAGAATAAATTGTATTCAGGTTTTTTGGATTTGCAAACAGGCGTATGATATGATTAATAGGGAAACTCTATGACAGGTGTTATTGATATATAGTGTTGGGGGTAAGCTTGAGAATGGAATCAAAAGTATGTATGAAGATAGTGAAGCGTATGTAAGAAAAAATAAAGTTTAAAGTAATATGTTTAATATTAATAGCGGGGTGAGGCAGGGATGTGCTATGTCTATTTGGTTATTCAATTTGTATATGGATGGGATTTATGAAAGAATTAGAGGTGGAGTGGCAGCGGATGGTGTTAGAATGATTGAGAATAGAAGAGAGTGGAGGGTGCCCATCTATTATATGCGATGATTTGTTTTGTGTGTGTGAATCTGAGAGAGTTTAGAGAGGATTGGTAGAGAGATTTGACAAGGTGTGTAAAAGGAGATGTTTGAAGGTAAACGTATATAAGAGTAAGGGTATGGTTGTAAGTGAAGACTGTCCTCGGTGTCAAGTTATGCTAGATGGTGAGCAGCTGGAACAAGTGTCTGAGTTTAAGTATTTAGTATATATGTTGGATGAAAAAGGGAACGGTATGATGTAGAGGCAGTGAGGAAAAGATATGTGAATGGGCGAGGCAGGAAGGTGCTGTGTGCAATTTTAAATCGTTGGATGGATATTTAAAGGCGCGCTAAGTCTTTGAGTGCGCTAGGGTCTTACACGAGGGTATTTTTTTATTAATAATGAAATAAATGTTGAAATTAATATTATAAACAACCAATAGATACCTAAGATACAGTAATTACGTTTCATATTAAAAGCTAAAATAGTATAACGGAAGAAACGAAGTAACGGCACTTCGTTACTTTTCCTTTCAAAGAAACGGAATAACGCTAACGGTAGTTTTCCGTGTAAAGGAGTAATTATAGCGCGAACTACTTTTTGAATAACGATGCCTCACCTCTGCATCATATATATATATATATATATATATAATATATATATATATATATTATCATATATATATATATCATATATATATATATATATATACTAATATATTACTATTATATATATATATATATATATGAGAGGAGTGTTGCGAGTTATCTCTTTTTCTTCTTCTTCCACTTCAAAAGTTGGTAGTTCTTTTGTCTTTTGCGTAAGTAGTAACGAGTATCGATCAAAGTAAAATTTTCACGCTGTCTCGTGAGCGTATTTTTAGGTGTACGTAAGTGCTGAGGCCCGTACGCACGCACATGGTCTACGACCATGCGACAGTGTGCGTGAGCATTATCAGCCCTCACGTATGTTCGTGGGGAGTTTTAAACCCTTCAGCTGTGTCCAGAGGGTATTTTCATACTTCACGTTCATTCCTGACGGTTTTTACCCCTCCCAGGTTTTTTCAGGGGGTACTTTCTTTCTTCATGCTCTTTCATGGCGTGTTTTTCCCCTCTACAGTTGTGTTCAGTGGATATTTTCATGTTTCACGTTCTTTCCCGAGGCTGTTTCACTCTTCCCAGCCACATCTATGGGAAGTTTTACCCTCCTCTGTTTCTCTCCATGTGTGTTTTTACCCTCCTCAATTTCTTTCGTGGTGAAATCTTCAGGCCTGGCATGACATCACGCGGCCCCCGGCCACGTGCGTCTCACACACACGCAGTGTATGTGATCATCACCCGCGTCAGCCACGTGCGTCCATGGAGGGTTTAATGGGTTCCCCTACCCCCTCTCACCTTCTCCTGTGCTCTCTCGGAGTTCATCGAACTCATGGGGAGATTTCTCAGCTTCACCCAACCCCCCTCTCACTAGCTTCTATGCTCTCAGGTTGGTTACCATGACTACCCTTCGGTTACTACTACAAGTCATCGAATACCACGTCTGACCTGTCGATCATGTGTCAAGGCAACTCCAACTTGCCAACAGACACACGTACAAGGCTGGACCAAAATGACACATTCCCGCCAGCCAAAAGTGGGATTGAACCATCTGCCACGAGTGAGATATAGTAGTTAGTACTCAGTTACCTGCGTTTTAGTTGCCCGCGCCTGACAAGCCATCTCCGACACTTCTTTTTTAATTCAAGACATCATCAATGCGTCTTCAATAGTTCTTTTTTAAATCAATCATATTATTATTATTATTATTATTATTATTATTATTATTATTATTATTATTATTATTATTATTATTATTATTATTATTATTATTATTATTATTATTATTATTATTATTATTATTATTATTATTATTATTATTATTATTATTATTACTATTATTATTATTATTATTATTATTATTATTATTATTATTATTATTATTATTATTATTATTATTATTATTATTATTATTATTATTATTGATTACACATTATTATTATTATTATTATTATTATTATTATTATTATTATTATTAGTCGGAATATTTTAAATTTTTAATTTTATTTATAATATTTTATTTATGCGTATAATGGAAAGCGTTTATATATATATATATATATATATATATATATATATATATTTAGCTTTAAATTGCAGTGAAATTTAAAAGTTATATATAGTTATTATTATATATATATATATAAGTATATATATATATATATATATATATATGTATATATATATTATATATTATTATATATATATTATACATATATATATATATATATAATATATATATATATATAATATTATATATATATTATTACATATATATATATATATTATTATATAAATATAGGGTTATTACATATATATATATATATATATATATATATGCTATATAGTGATAATATTATCATTAAAAGGTAATTGAAATACAACTTAAGTTATCCCCTGAAATTTTAGAAGGGAGGAATGAACAGTTAATAAAAGCCTAACTAATATATATATATAGCAGCATATATATATATATATATTATATTATTATATATAAGTCCACATATACATATGTATATATATATATATATATATATATGAACAAAACTGATCTCTATAATGATTAATTGGCCCTATCTAAGAGATCACTTTTTGATATAAAAATAATAAATAGTTTTGGAATAGTGTTCGTTCTTTATTTATATGTTTCCTTTATTAATTATGTGTTCACTAATTTATTTTACATGAAATAATAACATTGGGTTATTTTTGGCCAGTTCGTACCTAATTGTTTTAAAAACATTTCAATTTGATTACCATTACAATATCAATTTTATGACCGAGAGAGCGTCAAGATGTTTGCTCCACGATCTCGATTTCCTAACTGAACTCTATGCCATTTGGTACAGGCGTTTTGGGAGCCAGAGGCACCTCGGTGACCTTGACACTATACAAAATAAAGAAAGAAACAGTTATTTCGGCAACAGGACTTTTTTGTACAAGCTTTTCTTACAACTGTGCACCAGAAATCTGGGTAGCACTTACATATATCCTTTATAAATTTTATACAATGTAACGAGTCCGGTACATAATGGTTATCTTAAAAGTTGCCTGTAACACCCCCTTCTGACAATTTTTTAAAAAAGTTTAGGATAGAGGAGACAGTGGCTACTAAAGTTAGAGAGTAAAACAATAATTTTCACCTAAAATAATAGCTCTCCTATTGGAGGCAACTCTTCATTTTTATGTAACACCTTTACTTTGGGCGTTTTTACCATCTGAAAGAAAACGGATTAGTATTTTATTTTATTTATGTGTTATTTTCTCTTTCTAAATTTACTAAGTTATAATATATGCGAACGTTTCTTAAATTTTCTAAATGAGGCTTCCCATTTTTTTCGATAAGTACGTTCTGTTTATTAACTTTTATAACTTTAAAAGGGCCGACATAGCGGGGAGCTAGTTTGCCGACATTAAACTGTGTCTGCCGCACCACGACAAATTTTGCCTCATGTAACCCTTTAGGCACAAAGACGTGTCGATTTTTATAATTGGTGTGTGGCGCCAGCGGCTGCGCTAAAAGAGCGGCTAGCTTTTTAACATATGCATTATACTCTATTGGGGCCGTTTCCGAAGCAGGATCAACTAATCCACTAGGTATTGCTATATTTTGGCCAAACATCAAGTTTGCGGGACTAAGACCGTTCTTTGTTATCGGCGCGAGCCTCAGAGTGAATAACACCATAGGTAAGAGGCTCGGCCAGTCGGAGGGGCTTAAATCATGCTCTTGCAACATACATCTCAGACAAGCCAGCAGATTCCTATGTTGAACCTCTATGAGGCCATTGGTCCTAGGATTTGAGCTACACGTAGTCCGGTGCTCCATTCCCACGGCCCTACAAACTTCCTCAAACAAGCGACTAGTGAAATTCGCACCTAAATCCGAAATAATTACCTGAGGAATTCCACAGAATGGAAATAGCTCGTGAATGAATGCATTCAATATTTCTCCCGAATTTATTTCTTTGAGAGTCACAGCGAACAAGTACTTACTGTAGCGGTCAATTAAGGTAAGTAGGTATTTGTATCCTCTTGCATTAGGTAACTTCAGTATGTCAACATGAACGGCTTGAAACTTTCTTTGTTACTTCTTTAAAAACACCGTAATCAGGACTTATACCTGGTACTGTTTTATTTTTTTGACATGCTGAGCACGTGCGGATAAACTGTTTTATTTTCTTATGCATATGCTGGAACACAAATTCATTTTTTATGCTAAGGAGGGTTTTATTCACACCCAAATGTCCTTTATTGTGGTAGTCGCTGATTACGTTCTGCACACTCTTTTCCGGCACAAAAACGCGCGAATAGTTTAAAGAGACATCGACCACTAATTCTATCTCCTTTTTGTTATAAAAGAATTTCTGCCTTATTAACTTCAAAGTTGTTTTCTCTCTCTTCGCCATCAGATCATTAAGGTATTTATCTGACTGTTGGTGCTGTCTAATTTCTTCAAAGTCCAAATCTCGCTTGAAATGCGAGAATAATATTTTTGCATTTTTATCAAACGTGGTTACTAAATTTATTTTGGAAATTTCCAATTTGGCCGCTTCAGTGCGGCTGCAGCCTTCATTTCTAACCGAGAGATCGATCGGCGCGTTTCCATTCATTACCAAGTTAATAGCACCTACGTCAGTCGCTATAGTATTCTCAGCCGATTGCTCATTGGCTGTCGTGAATCGGTGGGCGGAGTCACAGACTACACTATTTGAACCTGCATCTTCTCCTACCTCATCCTCATCTCGGGCAATATTATTCGCAAGTAAATATTTTAATAATGCATTTTGATTTTCGGTAATTAACTCCATCGTGATATTAAAAGTACTCAAAAAAGTTCCCTCAATTCCCTAGCATTATAATTTTGTACATCATTAGCATGCTTTATCTTATATACAAACGCACGAGAGCACGTACAGATGCGTACAGGCTTTCCCGCTAAAATTGCCCCATATTTCTTGAATAATTTTGTTAACCCTAATAATAGCTTATTGGCAAATATTTTTTTTCTGTTGTATTAAAAGACCCACTATAAAAAGCAAAAGGAGTCCCATTCTCATCGTCAGACATAATTACCGTATTAAAAGCTTTATGATTTGCATAAATGTACACTTTGAGAGGCGCATCAACTGCTGGAAACCTGAGCCGAGAGGCGTGACGAATCGCTTGTTTTATATCTACAAAAGACTTCTCAGCCTCGGGAGACCACGTGACTTTTTTATTAGAACTATTTTTTCCCTTTAAATAATTATACAAAGGCAACGTTAAATTTGTAAAACACGGTATATTTTGACGGTAAAATGAAATTCTGCCAACAAACGAACGTACTTCTTTTATGGTTACCGGCCGAGGAACATTAATTATTTCCTTAACTTTTTCAGATAATGGCGCAAGCCCTTCTTCCGTCAAGTCAAAACCCAAATAACTTAACCTTTTTACCCCAAATTCGCATTTTTTTTTATTTAAACAAATTTTAAAATAATTTAATCTCTCAAATACTTGTTTAAGTACCACCACGTGGTCTGATAAATCTTTGGTCCCTATCAAAATATCGTCTAAATACACGTGTACACCGGGAATGCCTTGAAGTAATATAGTTAAAAATCTCATGAAACATGAGCTCGAATTTTTAAATCCCATTGGTAATTGTCTAAAAGAAAAATTTCCGATCATTGTACTAATAGTAAAATAATGTTGATCGGCTTCTGCCAAAGGCAGTAAATAGTACGCGTTCGTGACGTCAAGCTTACTTAATACCTTTGTCCCATGAAGCCCACTAAATATATCATTTATATTCGGCATAGCAAATACATCATTTTTCGCCACGGAATTAAGTTTTCTAAAATCACACACGATTCGTACCCCTCCCCCACTTTTTTCCAACGCGCTGATGGGGAAACTCCATTGCGATGGTGCCCTCTTTAAAACTTTCGCTTTTACTAAATTTAATAGCTCCCTCTTTGTTTGTTCGAATAATTTATGAGGAATACGACGAGGTTTAAGTTTTATTGGAACTCCGCTTATATTAGTTTTATAAGGAAAAAGTGACGCTAATTCCTTCAAGATAGCAGTTGGAATGCTCGTCTCCTCTCCCCCACGTAAAGCACAAGTATCCCCCCCCCCATTTCTATTCTTAAGTTTCGACTCAGCGTTCCCCCCTCCCCCAAATTCTCTGAACAAATCATCCCAAGCTTTAAGCTGCTCTTCCCGAACCTTAAAATTTTCCGGTAAATATGCATTTATAAATAAATGTTTAAATTCAACTACCAGATTATTAACTATAGGTATATCACTAAAAAGTTCATTATGAGCTACAGAAGAAGAAAATTGAGAGAGAGTATGAATAAAAGCCTTATCTCTACAAATTGTTTTATCACACAAATTTATACATTCCTTGCTCTGAGTATCAGTTAACATATCTGTTTCAAAATTAATATTAAACGAAAATTTTTTTAAAAACGGCATTCCTAATATGCAAATTGGCAATTTAGTTGTTAAAAATTCTACATCATAAGTTCTCTTTAAACCAAAATCAATTAACAATTTCGCGCGAGTATATGTCAATTACGGTATCATTGGCTGCTTTAATTTGACCAATAATCGATACATTCTGGTCTCCATCCATAGGGAGTAAATTGATCTCACTACCACTATCTAAAATAAAGACTCTTTTTGATATTTTATCCATAATAGTATAAAGTTTATAATCTCTTACATTATTTAATACAGACATATTATTTATGACCGGACTTTCTCCTGTGGGAGCATCCGTCGTTAACATATCTTGTGCGTCGGTAGAGGCCAACGTGGGTATCGTATGGGTTACATCGATACTCTCATCAATATTCGGGATACTCAGAGCCTCGTTGTAAGGAGGATAACCTCCTTGTACATGCCATAGAGCGCTTTGCCCGTTACTCTTAAAATTACTCAAAGCTACCTCCCTATTATTATTATTATTATACCCATTAGAATACCAAACATACCTATTATTATTCATATTATTATTATTATAATTATTATTAAACCTACTAGTATACGCATGCAAATTATTTACTTCAGCAAAATTCCCATAATTAAAAATACGATAATTTTCATCTAAAATATTCACCTCCCCCCCTAACTCCTGTTCGAGGGGGGATCTGATGCGTTTCCCTGCCTTCTTTGGGGATGTGACTCATGGACTTGCTGACTTTCTCCATTTGGCGGGAATACCAAAGAATACATAGGACAAAATTCCGAATGACAGGTGTAACTTCTATGGAGAAATCTGGAGTGTGGTTTACATAACTCGCCTAGCAACTCCGCATTTACAGTGTTGCCTTGTTTACGATCTCTAGGAGCATTTCTTCTATTTTGAAATGATGGTTGTTCTTCTGTACGAGTCGGTTTGGCAGCGGCCTCACTCAGCTGTCCTGCGACCTTGGTGAGAGACTTGAGAAGCCCTTTCATCTCTCGAAAGAACTCTTTGTTTACTTTAGCCTCTTCTGAAACTTGAGGATCGTTGTTGTTGTTTGTATTTCGACTCTCTCCATATGTGCCGCTCTCTTGGGTCGGGAACTGTTCTCCTTGAAGATAATTTACCGCCCCCCAATATTCTCTCCCCCGTCTCTCGTGTGGGGTTTCGTAGTCATTCCTATAAAAGTTCTTATATAAGTTATCTGCTACTTTTGTAATTTTTTCAAGACTGCTATCGTCTGCCAGAGTCATTAAACTTTCTTGTATGCGAGATGGAAGCTCATTAATAAACAATTCATGAACAAAAGGAGCACTGTTTTCTGCAAGCAGATCGAATCCTATTCTTCCCATAACGTCACGAACTCTTGCCAAGTAAACCGAAGGAAGCTCTTCTTTTTTTCTTCCTTTTTTGAAAATTTCACTGATTTGACTTCTAAGATTGGGGGCGTACGCTTCCTCTATCGACGCAATTAACTTTTGAAAGCAATCTCCCCCAATGGAAATTTGATGGTTGCTACAATATCATGGGGAAGGACGGAAGCCAATATTCTTACGCGTTCTTTTGGATCATCCACTCCATTAAGTTTGAAAACGGTAATCGTAGTGTGTAACCAAGTCATCATATTACGCAAATCTAACTTTGGAATAGCGCCAATAGGCAGACTGGTCTTTGGAGTCCCCCCCAACGAGGGGGAGACTGTGGGGGTAACAGATCTTGCTCGTAGCGGGGTATGAAGGTCCTGACTTCCTTCCCCATCGGAGTTCGAATTTTCTTCTCTCCGAATTGGAGATTTGGGGGAAGAGGGGGAGACGTTCGAAGTTTTTGCAGATGCTTTTGGTGTAGTACTTGACTTTCCCCTACCCCTCCCGGTCTTAAACCGGGGAGATCTTTTTTTATGGCTAGGCATGTTAAATTCTCTTCTGCCCGTTTCTTTATTTTTTTTTTTTTTTTTTTTTTGCCGGTGATATTATTTGAAAATGGAGCTCTTTTTCACAAGACTAGCGACTTTTAAAATAACGGGATTCTTCACGCTAATCGTTATGTAATAAAGTTTATGAGAGCTATGTACCAACGCACTAAGACTTTATTTTGTTACCAAAAAATTTTTCACAGTATATGGGTCACTTCACTTAGCACTATATTTGTTTATTGGCACTTTTCACTTTGACAATCACCACTTTTTTTTTCTTTGTTATGTGCCCCCCTAGATCAGAAAGGGGGGTTTTTGTCACTGTACTGGGGTCCACCAAAACTATGAACAAAGACTGATCTCTATAATGATTAATTGGCCCTATTCAAGAGATCACTTTGATATAGCAAATAATAAAATAGTTTTGGAATAGTGAAACGTTCTTTATTTATTTCTTTATTAATTATGTCTAATGACTATTTTACATGAACACACATTAAGATATTTCACTGTTCAAAATTTAATTGTTTTTAAAATACTTTCAATTTAATTACCATTACAATATCAATTTTATGACCGAGAGAGCGTCAACGTGTTTGCTCCCCGATCTCGATTCTAACTGACCTCTATGCCATTTGGCACAGGCGTTTTGGGAGCCAGAGGCACCTCGGTGACCTTGACACTATACAAAATAAAGAAAGAAACAGTTATTTCGGCAACAGGACTTTTTTGTACAAGCTTTTCTTACAACTGTGCACCAGAAATCTGGGTAGCACTTACATATATCCTTTATAAATTTTATACAATGTAACGATCCTTATACATATATATTATTATTATTATTATACATATTATTATTATTAGTTGAAGGATATATTATATATTATATATATATATATATATATATATATATATACATATTATATATATATTTATATGCATATATATATATATATATTATGTTATATGGAAAGAAAGATAAAGAAAGGTGCTATATATGCTATTATTATTGTTGTTATTATTAGAAAAAGTTACATATATATATATATATATATTATTATTATTATATTATTACATATATTATATATGGTATATATATATATATATATATATATATATTAGTATATTTATACATATATTATATTATACATAATATTATATATATATAATATAAGAGTTACAGCATATATATATATATATATATAGCAAAGAGAGTGAAGAGTATATATATATACAGGTACATATAAGATATAGACCCAGTGGCATGTCTCAAAATACTTAGTACTGAAAGGTTATACAATTTTTATATCAAAAACTAAAATTAAAAATTGATTTGCCATAAAAAGAACTTACTTTTTTATTTTTTGTGCTTCAAATTGATTTATTTTGACGTAAATATTTATTATTTGTATATATATATATATATATATATATATATATATATATATATATATATACATATATTGTTATAGTTAGAAAGGGTTATAGCATACATATATATACAGGTTGGCTGGTTATATTAAGGCGCGGCGGTTGCCATATTACATATATAGCATATGTTGCTACAATGGCTGGTTGTTACAGCAGCAGAGCGGTCAGATCGTCATTAGTGTAGCTGTATAAACGAATTTGCAAAACAAATATATATTTAATTACTTCCTAAGGATGGGATTTAACTTTTTTTTCTAGCAAATTCTTTTTTTTTTTAACTAAAAAGGAATAAATTCTAGGTAAACTGCAAAGAGTCGGGGTCTTTCGGCCTCCCGGTGGACGACGGGGAGGACCCCTCTCCGGGGATGGTCTCCGGAACCCCAGCTCTTTGCTTTGGGTGTCGCGGGTGTTCCTCCGACCATCTCCCTCCGGGGTATGAAACGTCCCCTGTGTTCCACGTCGGCTCGAGCCCCCCTAAATTTGGTGAAATAATTTTGTTTTTTTTTTTTGGAAAATTTTAGTTTTTTTTTTAGGGGCCTGAGCCGGGGGACAGAGAGGGGGACGTTTCATACCCCGGAGGGATGGTCGGAGGAACACCCGCGACACCCAAAGACCAAAGAGTGGGGGTTCCGGAGACTGAGGAGGGTGGATTAGTCCCCCGTCGTCCACCGGGAGGCTGAGAGACCCCGACTCCCGGCCATCTTTGCGGTTTACCCTTGGGTACTCCTTTAGTTAAAAAAAATTTACTTTAAAAAAAAAAAAAAAAAAAAAAAAAGATAAATCCCATCCTTAGAATTTTTTCGGCTGATTACAAATATATAATTTTGCTCTACCGTAGGACCTGCCGCCTTTAGCCACATACCGTAGAGCATTAAAAATCTGACTGATCTGAGAGTAATAAAGGTGTTATGTTGTTGCTATATGCTATTATATATATATATATATATATATATATATATACATATATGCTATATATATAAGAGCAGTAAATATATATATATATATATATATATTGCTGTTATTGTGTAGATCTGGATATATATATATATATACACAAATAATAAATATTTACGTTGAAATAAACTAAAAAATTAAATAAAATGAATTGGAAAATAAATCAATTTGAAGCACAAAAAAAAAAAAAGTAGGTTCTTTTTTTATAGCAAATCGAATTTTTAATTTTAATTTTGATATAAAAATTATTACCAACCTTTCCAATACTAAATTATTTTGAGGACCATGTATTACTTAAGGTCCTATATATATATATATATATATATTATTATTATATATATATATATCTATATATATATATATATATATATATATATATATATATATATATATATATGTTATACATATATATATATATATATAGCAGTTATATTTCAAGTATTATTATATATATATATATATTATATATATATATATATATATATATATATATATATACAAATAAATGATTTCTAGAAAAATGAGGAAGAATCACATTATTTCTATTGAGACTATAAAGGTCCAAGAAATTTTTTTATTATCCGAAGAAGAATTTGAAAATTATAACAATGGAAGGTGGTGAAGGGCCTAACATGCCGGATACGTAAATAAAAGAGAGAGAGAGAGAGAGAGAGAGAGAGAGAGAGAGAGAGAGAGAGAGAGAGAGAGAGAGAGAGAGAGAGAGAGAGAGAGAGAGAGTCGGTAATCAGGAGTTTTAGGTATATTTTAAAGCCATTTTTACCCTAAAAACGGCGCGTCAGTTATCGTTTAACATATATATTATTATTATTATTATTATATTATTATTACATATATTATACATTATATTACATATTATATTATATATATTATTATATTATTATATGATATTATTATTATTATTATTATTATTATTATTACATATATATTATAT
>JABUQX010102203.1:7500-15000 GCA_015478945.1 Trachelipus rathkii | reverse complement strand
AGAAGTTGGGTTTTTAAAGAATTGAATTTCACAAGGTTGAGACGACCCCATCCGGAAATTCTATCCAGATCAGCGAGAATAGAATCGGAAAGATTAAGACGAGAGGCAATTCTAGAAGTAAAAGAAGGAGCAGAATTGAAATGAGTTGAAGAATGAAGGGTCGAGTCATCGGCATATGAGTGGATAGAGTTAGATGCGCAGGTGAGAAGATCATTAATGAAAAGTAGGAATAAAGTAGGAGATAAGACAGAACCCTGAGGAATACCACTATTGACAGAAAAGGAAGAAGAAGTCGCCCCATCAACAACAGCCGATATTGAGCGATTTGAAAGAAAACTAGACATTAGTAAGCAAAGGGAAGGAGGAAACCCAAAGGAGGGGAGCTTGGAGAGCAGTGACGCGTGCCATACCCGGTCAAATGCTTTGGATATGTCAAGCGCCACCACGCAAGTCTCCCGTAGTTCCTAAGGGCGGAAAACCATAAATCAGTAAGATAGGAAAGTATATCGCCAGTAGACCTCGAGCGCCGAAAGCCATACTGGCGATCGGAAAGAAGTGAATGAGATTCCAGATGATCTAAGAAATGAGAGTTGAGAAGGGTTTCAAAGATCTTAGATAGAATACAAGTGAGAGCTATAGGGCGATAGTTAGAAGGATCAGAGCGGCTTCCTTTTTTTCGGAATAGGTTGGACATGTGCGTGCTTCCAACACTGAGGGAAAGTGTTAGTATTGAGACATAGAGAGCATAGTTGAACAAGGGGAGGTGCTGTGCACGGAAGCACACCTCAAACACCGGGGAATGCCATCCGGGCCACCCGCCTTCCTAACGTTCATAGATTTCAGGAGTCCATGCACCCGATCAAATGTAATCACAGGCAAAGGCATAGACACCTGAGAGGAGAAGGAGTAGGAAAAGGAGAAATGCCAGAATCGTCCAGGTTGAGTTAGAGGAAAAATAATGTTGCTGGTGCCATTAAATTTTTCAGTTGGAGAATTAGCAATAGAACCATCAGATCGAATAAGAGGAGGAAAAGTAGATTTACAGAATTTGAGATGTTTTTGGTAAGAGGCCAGAAAGATTTGTCGTAGGAGAACTACATGAGGTTAGCGCACTTCTTTTTAATGAAAGCTCGCTCTTTGCTCGTCGAAGAGAATTCTTCAACGATTTCTCAGCAGAATGAAAATTAGCAAGAGTGATGGAGAACGAGAATTTTTTCCACTCCCGATTGTCTCTATCCTGAATGGCCCGAGAACAGGCAGGATCGCACCATGAATTTTGAGAAGGGAAAGATTTAGAAGAAGGAATGAACTTGCTGCTCATCATATCAACGATTACAGCTCCCACTGTTTCGGCAGACGAAGCGTCAACAGAGTCAAAGCAGTCATTCCAACTATAGTTACGTAGAAGCGACGCAAGGCCCCCAATCGGCCCGATCAAAGTACCAGAAAAACGAGTATATATATATATATATATATATATATATATATATATATATATATATATATATATGGCAGCAGCAGCAGCAGCGTAGCATAGCAGCAGCAAAGATATATATATATAAATATATATATATATATATATATATATATATATATATATATATATATATATATATATATATATATATATATATATATATATATATATAAGATAATATTAGTGATGTATCGAATGTCAATTTTTGACATTGGCGGATGCGGATGTGATTGCGGATGCGATTTCTTAACATCCGCGGATGCGGATGTGAATGCGGATGTCAGACGTACCATATATATATATATATATAGTATATATATATATATATATATATATATATATATATATATAAAGTATATATATATATATATATAAGGTTATATATAGCATATATATATATATATATATATACTTCATATATATATATATATATAGCATGTTATTATGTATATATGGCGCAGTTATGGTTATTAAGGTTATTGCTGTATATATGGTTAAGGCTATATGTATATTATATATATATATAGAAGTGTAACTGCTGTGATGATCAGGGTGAAGTTAATCACAACCGGGCTGCCTGCAAAACAAGGGACAAGAAGTCCCTGTTCGGGCGCCACTTTATTTTTGTGTATGTTACGGAGATTGACGAGCGAAACTGACGCAGTCAATCCCCGAGAAATTCTAAGAAAAATTACTAAAATATCTAAGTAAAAATAAAGAATATAAACAAATATTTACACACCTCCTAACGACAACGACGAAACCAATTACTCGAAGGTGAAGATCACTTGGTACCGTAGACCACAATTAAGAGGGAGTATCTGTCAAAGGAAAGAACCAGACTTTGTCCAACAGCGGATTCACTTGAGAGGACTTCCTGGGCTTACTTTGACAGGCAATTGCTTGGTCGTGATTCGTAACTTTCTTAGATATTATGCGTATATCTGTACCTTATAAAACTTACCAACAAAAGAGAAGACCATGAAGTATTATTTTATTTGTAAAACTTACCAAAGGCTAGAATAGAAAAATAAATAAAAAAAAAGGTTTATTCAAAGAAGAACTATAAAACTGTTTTTAATAAAGTACCTTTATATGAAATTATGAAATGGGATATAGAAAACTATGCTGAACCTCAATCGAGTTTCCAGCTAGTATAAGAAATCAATGAAGTACTGGCTATGAATAAATAATAACCTCAACGAAATGATACTAAGATGTAATATGGCTATATGAATAGTTTTCCCCAGGAGAAATATAATACAACAGTTGTAAAGAATTAATTTAATAGAAAAACCGTTACCGCGTTTTAAAAACACCAAATTAAAATAACTGATAAGCTAATTTTTAACACCAATATATATAATTAAGTAAGTTTCACTATAATAAGTTTTCAGTGTGCACACACTTATCAAGATTTATTGAAAAGTTTATAAATCTAATGTTCAAAAATTTACATCTGTTACTATATTTTCACTAAGTACTTTTAGTTCAATAATATTTACACTATCACTATAACGAAGTCTCTTTCTTCTCTAGGAATTGAAATCAAAATTAAAGAAGTTATTGAAAAGTTTATAAATTGAATGTTCCACGAATTTAAGCAAAGAAGTCACTATCAATAAGTCCGTTTTGAAATCAATGAAACTGAAACAGTTCCAGGAGTAAAAGTTGGTGAATGGTCAGAAAGCACTGATGCAATAAACTGAATTAACCACGATGAAAAGTTGGTTCAGCAAGTAAGAATCACAAAAAATATCGGGGGGGAAAAAAAGACTGGAAAAAAAACCCTGGTGGAAAAAGTTAAAGTTACTATATTATTCTTAAATATTAATTTATGAAATTATACTTAATTAAACTGTTTACTGACCCTTAAAGACACAGCTTTTCGAGTGGGGTTTTATTTTTTCTTAATCAAATATGATAGCAGAATTGCGCGACTTTCCACCAGACGCTATTACAATCTCTGGAAACTATAGCTACGTATTAAAATTGTATCTTCCTTTATATTAAATTACGATTAATTATGCGATTAATTTAACAGGGAATTTGTGACAACATATAAACAAATTAATAGGTTTTAAGAATAAATTTTAAACACACCTGGAACAGCTATTGATCTGATCTGAGTTGCATGTCATAAATCGGTAGGCAACAATCAGGGAATTTCCGTATATGATTTCGGTCAACAATATGAATTTGGATATTACCAAAGAATCTTCATACAAAAACATTTCTAAACACAAAAACTATATCAAAGAAACAATTTATCTATGAAATTGAAAGATGTAATGAAAGTTAGTATTTTTGCCTGATTTGTAAATATGTTAATATCTGAAGTTAATAAATGAAAATCGCAGAACAATGACCGTTTAGCCAAAAATACTCTTTGCTCTTAGTCATAATAACCACATGCAACTATAATCACCAGGTAAGGGGTCCGAAAGAGGCTTCTAACATCCCAAGATTGAGCCCCCTTAAATCAAATGGGGTTATGAAAACAACAAAATTTATGAAATATGAACAAAATGTGAACGAAAAAGCCAGTCTTCTAGATATGAATCAAGTAATTTCCTTAACAAGTATATTATATAAGTTCAGCATTTTCCCAAAATCACTACCTTACCTAAACTTCAGTCTTCCTATAAACTAAGAACAAAAATAAATAAATAATAAATAAACAAATAAACAACAAAAGAAAACTCACTTTATAAACGAAATACTTTAAATCAATAAAAGTAAAAATGCTCAAAAAATAAAAAAATATAACCTTGACATTCTCTACCCCGGAAACGCAATCCGAAAATTGTCGTCCCGGGCTATAGTTCCTACGACCAATAACAAAATATTCAAAATATTACCATTACTAACTTAAATGCAATAATATTATGTTCACATAAATCATAAAATAAAATGAAATTAATCAATGAAATCAATACTAATTAAAATTTGCTACATTCATAAATATCGGCAATTAATTCACTGGAACCACGAATTTCAAATATGTAGTATAGTCTTCCTGACCAGTGACATAACAAGAGAGCCACAGCGACTTACCATCAGTGGCCATATATACAAGTCAAAATTGTACACATACTTCCACCCGTTGGTGTAAAGCGTAATATCGAGAAATATAAAAAACCAACAAATAATACCTGTGATTTTGTGCTATATACTATATTTTGATAATAAATAATAAGAAGAAAAGTAATAAATAATTAATAATAAAACCAGTAAATAAGTAAATATGAGTTATAAATACTCTCGTTGAATATATCATATTTCTTACCATAATACTTTCTATTTGAAGATTTTATGCCAACCTGAGCCTACATGAATTGATTTTTAACATCTGTGTCATCACGACATCATGATCGTCATCTCATCTATTTCAATATTTCAATATGAACATCCAGCGTCTCTAAAAGAATATCATCTGGGATCTCTTTATGCTAAATAAGAATAGGAAAAACTGGTACAAAGTAGGGTTAGCACATAATAAAAAAAATAAATAAAATAAAAATATATTAATTATTTCTCGAAATATTTGGTATCCTTGCGGGGATATATTTTTTTCAGTCCATGTAACAGGTTAACAGAATCTTTTTACAATTCTAAGTTTGTCTGAGTAAAGCTAAATGTATTAAAGTATTAAAGTCAATAATTAAGATGTCAATATTATAATCAGTCGCAGTCATGCGTCTATAAATAATTAATCTTTAGTTAGGTTCTCCGCAAGAGAACTTAAATACTCTATCGAGTCGACATTACGTTTGGCAACTCAATGACCGGGAACCTGCAGCGTGTGTGGTCTCGGGGTAGTCGTGAGGACTCTCTGCTTTTCAAAGAAACAAGAAAAACATCTGAGTCATTACAATTGAACCTGAGTAGCATCACCAATTACTTCACCTAACACTTGAAAAGATTGAGTCGAACGATCTGAAATAGGTACTACAACAGACAATCGGCCAATAACATTAGTTATTGACAATCTTCCAATATCCCCCCTGATTAGGTGGGTAAAACCATAAAATTCAGTTAGTTTGAGGATTGCGAAGACCCACTAAAATCTATAGACGATCAGGTGAGGTTCTGTTAACTATAACCTTCTTCTCTGATATATTCTCACTTTAAATTGTATAGAAACTGACCAGTTTGAGGAGGTCTATCTAAAATAGGCACATAATTTGGGAGTACTACGGTCGACCACTGTACGATCTGTCTGTGCTGAGAAGTATCTTTTGTCAAAGTGTCTAAATTGTCTGTAACTCTATTAGGTTCTAAAATAGATGAAGTTAGTACAGAAGGGTAATGAAGAAAATAAGTTGGATAATCATGGGATACATGTCATGATAAATTATAACACTGGAGTTGTATGTCATTCTCTGCAGTCAAACTATTTTCCTCACTCTACTATTTCCAATGTCCAGAAGTCTGAATGTCAGGTATTTTGTCATAGCCTGGTCACCTGTCAGAAAAACCTAAACCCGCCAGGCATCATGGTGGGAGAAATATATTCATGTGTAGGCGTTGTATGCAAATTGAACAGTGGGTCTTCCACTTACTCGAGGAAAGCTGCAACGACTCGTCAGTTCCCTCTACAATAACAATCCACGGTCTTTAATCCTATGCCCCTTTTGAACTACTTCCTATGTCATTTGATAAATCTAAAGTAATTAATGACATATACATAAAGCTATAAGGTGAAATTAAAATGCAAAAGCCCGCTTCAAAGTCTGCGTCATCTTCTTCAATAGGATCTAAACTCTGATCAAAAATGAGAGTATCTAAGTCAATTCAGAGTCTTTAGTAACGTCTAATTCGTCTTCACAAATACTGTCGATCTACTGCTAACTTATCGTCATCTACTTCGTCCAATATCGTCGGAGAAAAAGGAACCTATCATAGCTCCTTATTTTCAAGATATCTTCTTAAATAATGAGGAATCTATTTATCCTCTCAAATGTGAAAAGTGTACTTTCTGTGCTCGATCGGTAAGGATTATTAAATCGGCCAATAACATAAGTTACTCGATTTTCATTAACCTCTTCTACAGCAAAAAAGCCTTCCCAACTCACTTTAAACTTCGCCTTAGTAGTGCACGGGGCCAGTCCTAATTACCTTCCGGGCTACTTTGTGTCCCTTCCTAAAAGGTCTAAAATTTGCCTCCCAGCGCTTCCAATATTGGGAAACGTATGGGTGGAGAATAACTTTGCAATAAAAGTCCGAAGGTGACATATCAATGAGCTGTACGAGGATATTACATTGTAAGTGAGGATTGAAGAATCAATTCCTCATCAAAATTTGCTGGTTGTTCTAAGACCAGACATTTTGATATTTGTATCAAGCTGCAGTTGAAACGTTCACATACACTTGGGGTATCTGAAGGGTGAAGTGGTGACGTTCTCACATGCCTGATATTAGCATCCTCGGCACCTGCTGAAAGATATGCGATGAACTCTGTTTCATTATCAGTGAGGAAGCCGAGTCAGACTCCTAGGAAGAAAGTATATGCTGTTTAAATTTAGTAGACACAGTCCAAACTAGACTTATCACACTGATAGGAACGACAGCGGCCCATTTAGAAAAATGATCTATGAGGACTATACAATATTTATTTCCCTTGAAGCTTTTAGGGAATTGGAAGAGCAAGTCCATTGCAGATCAAAGGACTCTGTGGCTAGGATTTTCAACATTGGAGGGTGCATTTGGATGAAAAAGTCTTCTGCCTTTGACACACTGGACAACACTTAACTACATCAGGACTACTTGATTCACTCTAGGGTTCCAAAAACTTTACTTATATACGAGTTGTAGCAACTTATTTTAGTCCACAACAAAATGTCTATTGCCTTGATACATGTATTAACAACTATGTGTGTACTAAAAAGGTCCTGGAACTAGATACAACATCTTCCCGGCCTTAGACCCCTACTCATAATATAATATTCCATCTCCTTCAATCTGGTTTCTAAATGTTCGGAAATGCTGGGACGCAATCTCCAATCAAATATATGATCTGG
>JABUQX010102203.1:0-2500 GCA_015478945.1 Trachelipus rathkii | reverse complement strand
TAACATCTCCTTTGATCCAAGTGGAGTACTCACCACAAGTATTTACGTCAAACCTACTGACAAAGGACTATATACTAATTTCAATTCACACTTACCCCTTACTTACAAAATCGCCCTAATTAAAACTTTACTGCATAGAGCTTACCGTATTTGCTCTGACTGGAAACTTTTTGACGCAGAGCTCTCAAGAATTAAACAGAATCTTGTTAATAATATCTACTAGATAAAATCATTAAAACTTTTATAAATAAGAAAATTGTCGAAGAAAAAGCAGAAGATAATAGGGATAGCTTGACATTCTTTTTCAGATCCCAAACTATAGATAGATTTAATTATGAAAATACAAGGTTGAAGAAAATAATTCAATACCACATCAAGTCCAAATCTAACACTAAAGAAATAAAACTTAGATCTTACTACAAGCCATTGAAACTTTCTTCTATGTTTTCAGAAAGAGCTAGTGGGACTAAGGAGAATGTGAATCATGTAGTATACCAATTTTACTGTAATAAAGATGGCTGTAATGCCTCTTACATCGGGTATACCACTAATTCTCTCAAACTCCGTGTCTCACAACATAGATACAGGCCCAGTAAGATCTTTGAGCACTTTAAAAACGAACACGGAACCCCCAAACCCAATCTCGATATTTCTAATTTTGACATTCTACACCGTGCAGGAAATTTCTTTGAATTGAGGCTGGCTGAGTCCCTCTTAATAAAAAGGCACAAGCCGGTTATCAACATTAAGTATAATGAAATGGAGAATTTTTTGAACATTTTTTAGGTTTGCCTAGATAGAATCTCTTTATTGATATATTTATTATTTAAGGATTTTAGATTTACGTTGATTATAAAAAAATTTATTTTGTTACTTCACATTTATATTTAAATAATATTTATTTTGTTTCATCAATTGTTAAATTAGTCTTGAACTCGTCTCCGATGATGCCTGAAGTGGCCAGGCGAAATATTAGATTAAAAGTTCAGAAAGCGGTTGTTCTATTTTATTCTAGAATAGTCCTTAAGAAAATCAATCATGAAGCGGTTGATACCTTTAGGAAGTTGGAAAAGGCTTGTAAATCTCATAATAATAATAATAATAATAATAATAATAATAATAATAATAATAATAATAATAAATAGATAAATAATAATAATAATATAATAATAATAATAATAATAATAATAATAATAATAATAATAATAATAATAATAATAATAATAATAATAATAATAATAATAATAATAATAATAATAATAATAATAATAATAATAATAATATTACAATGATGGTAATATAATAATAATAATAATAATAATAATAATAATAATAATAATAAATAATAAAAATAATAATAATAATAATAATAATAATAATAATAATAATAATAATAATAATAATAATAATAAGCAATTATAATACTATTAACCATTAAATGACAAACCAATAAACTAATAACCATTAATAATAATAATAATATTAATAATAATAATAATAATAACAATAATATAAAAAATAATGATTATTTTTATTTTTTTATATATATATATATATATATATATATATATATATATATATATATATATATATATATATATATATATATATATATATATATATACTACCATACTATATATACTCTTCTATATACAACATATATATATATGTATATATATATATATGTATATTAAAGAAATACTATTTTCTTTAAAAAAGGACTTTGTCCTCTTTAAGTCTGTTAAATATCTTTATTACCAAATAATAATAATAATAAATAGTAATAATAATAATATATAATAATAATAGTAATAATAATAATAATAATATAATAATAATAATAATCATCCTCTTCGCCGTAATAATAATAATAATAATAATAATAATAAAGGTACTACCAAGAAAATTAATAAGCCAGCAGCAATAATAATAATATTAATAATATAAATAATAATAGTATTAAATAATAATAATAATAAACCAATAATAATTCTAATAATAATAATAAATATGTATAATTAATAATAATATTAATATAATAATAATAAATAATATAATAATAAATAAATATTTAGAAAATTCAAAATAATAATAATAACAATAATAATAATAATAATAATAATAATAATAATAATAATAATAATAATAATAATAATAATAATAATAAATAATAATAATATTAATAATAATAATAATAATAATAATATAATATCAAAAATAATAATAATAATAATAATAATAATAATAATAATAATAATAATAATAATAACATGTCTATGACACATATACATTCTATATATTCCCTGATATAGGCCCAGTATATCTAGTATTGTGACAGAAGAGTGATGTTGATGATTTTGTTCAGGGAATAGATCTAATGATGGAATTTACAGTGAGTAGATAGTGATGATTGATATATGTGGAGAGAAATGGAAATGATGTGTGTGTGGTGTGATGATGAAGACTGGAAGAATGTTGATAATATAATGAAAAATGTTAT
>JABUQX010102202.1:35000-49739 GCA_015478945.1 Trachelipus rathkii | reverse complement strand
GAATGAAAGATGTAATTAAACTAGAGGTAGAAAAACGCTTTGGTTTCTGTGGAAATTAATGACCTTTATACTATTGCAAACTTAGATTCCCCTTATAAAGCAAGTTTTTTTTTTGTAAACGGATATTAGGAACAAGTTAAATCGTTCTTTGTGTTTTGCAGTTGAAAAAACTTTCAATCCGAACTGTCTATTAATTCGCCCACCCATTAAAAGGAAAAATAACAAATCTACAGAACCAACACTTTCTACAAATAAATCAATAACAGATTCACTGGAAGAATTTCTACAGTCCAGTAGTGATGAAAAAACACACGCATTACCAAAAGATGTAGAGCAAATGATTGAAAACTACACCAAGAAAAAACGATCAGATTCAAATGATGATCCAATCAGTTGGTGGAAAGTTAAGCAAAATGTTAACCCACGCTTGAGTAAACTTGCATGAAAAACTTCATTCCGAACAGTCCCATTAATTAGCCATCCATTAAAATGAAAAAAATGAAATATACAGAGAACCAACACCTTCTACAAAGTAAATCAATAACAGATTCACTTGGAAGAATTTGTACAGTCCAGTAAGTGATGAAGAAACACACGCATTATCAAAGATGCAGTGCAAATGATTGAAAACTATCACCCAGAAAAACGACTAGATACAGATCAAATGACGATCCTATCAGTTGGTTGAGTGTTAATTAAGCAAAATGCAAAATGTTTACCCACGCTTAAGTAAACTTGCAAGGAAATACCTGCCTGTCCTCCAACTAGTGTTCCATGTGAGAGAGTATTTAGCAATGGCTGGGCTAATATATGATGAAAAGAGAAGCAGACTCTCAGCAGAAGGCAGAAAAGGCAGAAATTTGATTGTCTTGCTCAAGCACAACCTTCCTATATTTGAATTTTAATACTAGTGCAAAAAGTATATTATCCCATGTAAAATCTCTTTCATTAAGGTCGGAGGTTAGGGAAAGAGGTTGATTGGGTCCATATGAGTTGGGTCCCCGTCCCGCACCCTGGTACCATTCTATTATAGATTGTGGCTAAAACTCGCCGATATCATATATATATATATATTATATATATATATTTATTATATATATATATATATATATATATATAATATATTATATATATATATATATATATATAATATATACTATATTAAACATCCGCTCCGCATCGCGGCATCCGGCGGTGTTAAAATAAACATCCGCATCCGCATTCCGCATCCGCGGATGCGAAAAAAATGACATCTGCAGATTGCACTAATATATATATATATATATATATATATATATAATATATATTATTATATATATACAATATATATATATAATATATATATATATATATATATATATATATATATATCTATATTATATATGGTCTAGATGGTGTGTGAGTATGGAAATGTTACAGATGGGAGGCAGAGGGGTGGAGAAATGGCTGTATAGGTTATATAATTTATGTTGGAGGAGGGGAGAGGTTCCACAGGATTGGGAGGATGGTTGTTTGGTTCCCCTGTATAAAGGGAAAAGGGATAGGATGGAGTGTGGGAATTATAGAGGTATTTGTCTTTTGAGTGTAGTAGGGAAAGTGTATGGGAGAATACTGATTGAGAGGGTGGGAGATTTAACGGAAGAGAGAATGGGGGAAGAACAAGGAGGATTTAGGGGTGGAAGGGGTGGTGGATCAAGTATTCCACAATGAAGATGCTTGTGGAGAAAAGTATAGAAAGGAAAGGGAAAGTGTATGGGTGTTTTTTAGATCTGGAGAAAGCATATGATAGAGTGAAGAGGGGGAATTATGGAGGGTGCTGGAGGAATATGGAGTAGGGGGTAAATTAGTTAAAGGTATTAGGGCCTTTTATAGGAATAGCAGAATGTGTGTGAGAGTATTAGGAGGGGAGAGTGAGATGTTTGGAGGAAGAGAGAGGGTTGAGACAGGGGTGTGTAATGTCACCGTGGCTTTTCAATTTATTTATGGAGAGTGTTTGCAGAGGAATGATGAGGGAGGGGAGAGGGGTGGAATTGATGGATAGGGGTGATAGATGGGAAGTGAACATGATACTTTTTGCGGATGATACTGCCTTAGTGGCGAAGAATTCAGAAGGGCTGTAGTATTTGGTGAAGGAGTTTGAGAGAGTGTGTGGACAAAAGGGTCTTAAGATAAATCCAGGTAAGAGTAAAGTGTTAGTGTTTGAGGAGGAGGAAACAGATGACTGGATGGGGTTAGAGATTAGAAGTAGGAGGTGTAAGTATTAGAAGAAGTAAAAGTTTCAGATATTTCTAGGGATGAATTTGGGCTAAGGAAGGAGGGATGAACGGAAGAGATTAGATCACAGAGTAGGAGGAAGGAATGAGATCATTGAGTGGTCTGAGGGAATATGGAAAAGGGAGGATTTATCACATAACTTTAAGATAAGTAATGTTGAAAAAATTTGTGTTCCAGCGGTACTATATGGGTGTGAAACATGGGGGTTGAATGCTAGGTCCAAGAAGAAGTTGGAAGTGTTTGAGATGAAAGGGTTGAGAGCGGTATGTGGGGTTAGTAAAAGAGAGAGGATTAGGAATAGGGTGATAAGAGAGAGATGTGATTGGAAAAATGGTTTGGTGAGAAGAGCGGAGAAGGGAATGTTAAGATGGTTTGACATCTGGAGAGAATGGAGGAACAGAGGGTGGTTAGGAGAGTTTGGGAGGCGGAGGGGATAGGAAGGAGAGGAAGGGAGAACAAGAGAAGGTGAGGAATAAAGGAAATGCTGGAAGAGAGAGGGATGAGGGTGGAGGAAGGTAGGGTGTTGGCGAGAGATAGAATGGAATGGAGGAGGTGGGTGGGGGCGAGATGAAGGAAAATATGAATTAGGGAAGCTGCACGTATGCAGCCGCTTAAGCGGGAATAAGTGTTTGTATATATATATATATATATATATATATATATATATATATATATATATATGTGTGATATATATATATATAAAATAAACGGAGACATATATAACATATATATATATATATATATATATATATATATATATATAAACTCGCGGGCAAATTTAATGTATCACCCGTAAATATAATTTAAACTCTTTCATATTGGGAAATGTAGGGCTAGGGTTTGGTTTTATTTGGTTCATACCTAACTCGGGAGTGTTGCACAGGGTTATAAACGTATAAACCGTATTTAACGACAGTGTGTAGGGAATTAAATGGCATAATAAAGAAAACGAAAAAAATATGGATATGATGATTTTATTAATCAACAACAATATTCTACAAATTACAATGTGAAATGCAGCATAAAGGTGTCTAATAATGGGTTGTACCCCCTCTGGCTCTTCCAACTTCCTCCAAGCGATTCGGCATTGATGAAATGATCTTGGAGATGGTCTCCTGCGGGATGTTGTCAAAGCGTTTACAAGTTACGTGAGTGTGGACGGAGCTATGGTTTAATGGCTCGAACACGCTACCCTAACAAATCCAAACATGTTCAAATTTAATTCATGTCAAGGGCTCTCGCAGAATGACAGGAGTCTGACCCTACCTGTTGTAGGTACGCGTTGGACCGACTATGTGCAGTGTGCTGTGTGGCGTTGTCATGGGTAACAAAAAATGGACGCAAATGAAGGACGCAAAAAGGACTATTTTAACTCTTGCGAGGATGTCTTCCTCATACCTTTCAACCGATATGTTATGCCGTGCGAGCACCCAAACAAATGCCAGCCCACACCATCACAGAGCCACCTCTAAAAGGAATCCTTGGGGAGATATTGCACAGCAGAAAAGCTGCTCACCTGCAACTCTCCATATTCGGCACGACGTCCATCTGGTCCATGGTTGTGTGTGAGCCTGCGACTCATCTGTGAGTGTTCAATCTCCATACGCTTGTGAAAAATGATCGCAACCCGATGCTTCCTGATCAGAAGAGGGCAGTTGGCAAACACCTTATAATAGGTACTCCACGTTCATTCTGTCGTCTTCTCACTGTACGCTCGGAAATTGGCACATGTCTGACCTCACGGAGCCTGTATTGTAGCTGTACGCTTGTTTGGAAACGATCACGAAGCACTGCCAGACGGAGGAATCTGTCATCTCTCTCGAACGTCGCCCTCGGGCGACCCTGACCATGTCGTCTACGGTTACTAAGTCTCTCTGAACAGACGAAGGATTCGACTGACCGTCGATTGGTTTACCCCGAGTTTCTGAGCCACCTGTCTCGGAGAATGATCTGCTTCCGACAGTGTGATAACTCCTAAGGCACGTTCCTCTTCTCTGACAAATTTTTTCCATTGTGACAGTCTTTGTCAAGCTACGACTTACAGCATAGGGTTTGTTTCGTTAGTTGGTTGGTGTCTTGCCATCTTGTTCTCCTATGAACGTACTTTCGGGATTTCGTAATTTGGTTGGTTGTCTTTATTATGCCATTTAGTTCCATACACGGTGTAGTTACATACGGTATACACCGAAATTAGGTATGACCCAAATAAAATCAAACCCTAGCTCTACATTTCCAAAAATGAAAGTTTACATTATATTTACAGGTGATGCATTAAATTTGTCCGCAAGTTTATATATATATATATATATATATATATATATATATATATATTATCTATATATATATATATAATATATATAATATATATATATAATATATATATAATATATATATATATATATATTTACAGGCCTATAGGGGGTACAACTTAGAATTATTTTCGTCTTAGTGGTACGCGATCAAAAAAGTTTGGAGACGCCGCTCTCTAACATAAATAAGGTTTCCTTATCATAAAGCTTAGCATGAACGTAACATGAACTTAAGAAAAATAAATGTAGCAAAGACAAACCTAACAATCTTAAGCAAGAATAAGCAGTTCAACATTAACAAAGTTCCACACTTAACACAGTAAAGAACTAACACGGCACACAAAACGTAACCTTTCTTCTATTTTTCAAGCATATTCTCTAACATATTAACGTTAACCTTACCCTGACACTGTAACATCACATTAATAAAGTTACTTAGCATCATCTGAACTATGAACTATAACCCCAACGACAAACCTAACACATCTTAAACAGGAATAAACAGTCAACGTTAACAAAGTTTCACCTTTAACAACAGTAAAGTAACTAACAAAAACATCCAAAAACGTAACTTATTCACACTTGGTCAAGCATGTCTCTAACATAACAATGTTAATCTTACAATGACACAGTAACATTTAGCAAAAATTTACCATAACCTTGCGTAATTATCATACAGACCAACGAAAGTTTGTCATGGGAAACAATATCGAAGTAATTCCAAACCACACTGGATAAGGATACTATTGGGAAATTCCTTCAACAGTTGATTTCGATCGAATATACTCTCAAGTACGAGTCTATGAATATTAATATTGCTAGATTTCGATTGTGACTCAATTACTGTCCATACCTTGAAGATGGCAACTAGTCAACTAATTCTAATTTAGTTTCTCACAAAATTTGGTTAAATTTTCTAAACAAGTTCATCAGAACATTTCTAATATCATTCGAGTTTTCCGAGTGCAAATGCAAATAATTTATTTTTTAATAATTTATGAATGCGAAAGTCAATGCGAAGTCAAAATCGGGCGAATAGTTTAAAAGGCTGTCGATTATATATATATATATATATATATATATATATATATATATATATATATATATTATATATATTATATATATATATATATATATATATATATATATATTATATATATATATATATATATACAGAGGTGGGCAGTAACGCGTTACATGTAACGGCGTTACGTAACGGGCGTTACAATTGTAACGAGTAACGGTAACGCTTCAAACGATTTTAAAATGTAACGATGTAACGGTAACGCTACCCTTTTTAAAAATTGTAACGGTGTTTTTCCGTTACTCGTTACTCGTTACATCCAACACAAGGAACTCCACTGTGTTGACATTTTTTTTTTATTTAATGGATAACGAATTTTAGTTTTTCCAAGATTTTAAATATATACTATATATCATATATAATATATATATATATATTATATATATATATATATATATATATATATATATATATATATATATATATATATATATATATATATCTCTCAAGGACCAGCCTCGGAAGTAGACAGACCTTTAGGTAACAGACCTCGGAAACGATTTTGGACCAGGAACTTGAATAATGTTTTTAAGATTAGATGCGCTACGCTTAATATTGCGACGTATGGTGGAAAGGAGGAGGAGATCCTGGAGATGATGAGGGAGAGGAGGATCGACGTGATGGGAATGGCAGAGATGGGAATGAGAAGAGAAGAGAGAGGAAGAGATATGGGAGGAGGATATGTATTGATATATAAAGGGGTAGAGGAAGGAATCAGAAAGCATGGAGTAGGCTTCATAATAGGGCCGAAGATGTCCCCGTTCATACAGACTATAGAAGTCTTACACGAAAGACATAAGATGGCACTTTTAAATCAAGGGAAAGAGCGTACCTTACTTCTATAGGTATAAATTCGCCGCAACAGGGACACCCGGAAGAGGAAAAAAGACAGTTCATGGAAATGTTGGAGGAGAATGTAGAAGACGGAAGAAGAGAAGAGGATGTACTGTTTCTGATTGGAGATTTCAATGCACGAGTGGGAAGGAGAAGAGACGGGTGGAGACAATGGTAGGACAGTATGGAGAGGAGGTAAGGAATATTGAAGGAGAGATGCTGATAGATTTCTGTCTGAGGAAGGGATTGAAGATCATGAATGTTTTTTTTTTTCAACGAAGGGACTCACATAGGTTCGCAAGGTATAGATGGAATAATATCATAGGAGAATTCGATCAGAGATCTATTATAGACTATATAATATCGTCTGATAGTAGGATAATAAGGAATGTTAAAGTAATACCTGGAGTAACAATGGATTCGGATCATAGATTGTTGATGACGGACCTGGTGGTGAAGGCAGAAAAGCTGCAGAATAAAGAAAAGAGAAATGTGATTAAAGTGGAATCACTAAAGGAATGTGACAAGAAAAGGGAATATATTAGAAAAATAAATGAAGACTTAGAACAATTAGAAAGAGTAGGAAAGATGGAGGAGATACAAGAAACGATAAGAAGGGTAGCAGAGGAGACTTTAGGCAATAGACGCAAAGTGGTGGACTGAAGAAGTGAAGGAGGCAATAAAGAGGAAAACGGTATTGATGAGAAGGTGGCTGAAAAATAGAACCATACAAACAAGGGCTCAGTATGTGGAGGCAAGAAATGATGCAGAGAGAGTGAAAAAAGAGTAAAAGAAGAGGCTGCAAAGAGAGAGGTAGAAGAAATGATGGAAGATGGGAGGGCAGAAAGGAAGAAGATTTTTAGACTGGCAAAAACATATAGAGGATCAAAGAGGAAAGTGTGCAACATCAAGAATAAGCAGGGAGAGGTTTTGGTGAAATCAATAGACACAAACAGGAGATGGACGGAGTACTTCAGTGAACTGCTAAATGTGAATGAATAAGGGGAGTAAGGGAGGGAGAAGAGATGGTGGAGTGGAGAGGAAGATGAGGAGGGGGAGGAGATAAGCTATGAAGAATTAAAGGGTGGCTCTGAAGGCGATGAAGAACGGTTAAGGCACCGGGTGAAGAATGGGATACCCCATAGAATTGATAAAAGAGGGAGGAGATAAAATGAAAGAAGAAATTCTGAGACTCGTTTAATAAGGTTGTTGAACGAGAGTGAGTACGGAGAAGGATGGGGAAAATCATATTGGTGCCAATATGTAAGGGAAAACGGAGTCTACAGAGACTGTAAAAAACTACCAGAGGAAATTTCCTTGCTGAAACCATCTGGCAAAAAACATATGAGAGACTTTTAGAGAAAAGGTTGAGAATAGTAGTGGAGCCCAGACTGGGGGAAGAACAGCACGGATGGTAGAAAGAACAGATAGCACAAACGATTCTCTGTTTGCTCTAGAGAAATTACGTTGGAGAAAAGGATATGAATTCAACGAAACGAGCATATATAGCTTGTCCATAGATCTGAAAAAAGCTTCGACTTCAGTGCCTAGAAGCGACGACTTTGGAGAGATGCTGCGCACGCACGCACGCATGATGCCAGTGGGTAGAAGTTGAGAGGAGCTTGAGAGTTTGTAGCAGGAACTAGCAAATAGTAATGTAAGAACAGAATATGACGATAAGGATGGTTCGGAGTCTAGAAACAGGGTTTAACAAGGAAACGCGTGTCTCGCTCAACACCGATATATTGTTATGTTATCTGATTGTAGTGATAAAGAAAGTGAGAGATGAAATCGGAGATTTGGACGGTGATATTTTGGCTTATGCGGATGACTTGGCGTGCTGGTAGCGAAGGTGGAGAGCAGGTTGAAAGAGGTGGTGATTATGTTTTGCCAACAAAGGCTGGAGAAGGCCGGCTTGACTATAACGCAGAAAGACGCAAGTTATCATAGTGGGTCAGTAGAGAAGAAGGAGGAAGAGAGTTGAGAATAGAGGTGCTGGAGGGGACTGAGATAAAGACGGTGGAGAAATGTAAATATTTGGGTGGACGTAATTTGAAGAGAGGGAGGAAATGTAGCAAGAGACCAGCAAGTAGATAGCTCAGTATGGGGGTAGAGTAAAGAGCAGTGCATCCCTACTGGAAAGATTGACAAATGAGTGTGGAGGTGAAAGCTGATCTTGAAAGGTGCGTTAACACCGATTTTACTATATGGAGCAGAGATATGGAGTACGATCGCAAGAGAGGATAGTAGAATACAGTCGGGGGGAGATGTACGTTTTGAAAGCGATAATGGGATAGACTAGAAAGGACAGACAGAGAAAAGAAAGAATAAGGGAGGAGGTTGGAATGAAGGATATATGCGAATAAGATGGATGCAGCTTATTGAGGTGGTGGCTACACCTTGGAGAGGATGCACAGAGGGGAGAGTAGGCAAAAAAAGATGGGAGTGGAGACCGGAGGGAACGAGACCAAGAGGAAGACCTAGGAAGAGATGGGATAGCTCGGTGGAGAACTCATTGAGAAGACACGGATTGCCGTGAATGCAGGAACTGAGGGAAGATGGAGTTTTGGAAGATAGAGGAAGATTCAGAAGAGTGCTGGCCCCGCTGACAGGGTCTTGACCTTCCTGGAGCGTTGTAAATTGTAATATATAATATATAATAATATATATAATATATATATATATATATATATAATATATATATATTATATATACTTATATATATATATATATAAATATATATATATATATATATATATATATTATATATCTATACTTGGGCTAGGCAGGATTTCATTTAGCGGGGTCAAAGGTTGAGTGATATAATATATATATACATATAATATTATATATATATATATATATATATATATATATATATATATATATATATATATATATATATATATATATGTGTGTGTGTGTGTGTGTGTGTGTGTGTGTGTTGTGTTGTGTGTGTGTGTGTGTGTGTGTGTACGCAGGATTTGACTTAGGAGCTAGCAAAGGTTGAGTGATTTATGTCCTTGCTCACACTGATCAATAGACGGCGTGGGTTGGTTAAACTCCAGATTTTTCCTTTTCAAAGGCTAATAAAAAATATAATAATATAAAAAGTTATTTCGGTTATAAAATAAATAAAATAAGTCTACAACAGTTTTAATTAAACAATTTTATGTGTCACGAGGTGAGTAAAAAAAAAATATCTATTTTAGGAGACGTAAAGTAATATTTTTATGGGTTGCGACAAACGTACTGAGTCTCCTGAGTGTTACTAATATTAAATCTAAACTAGCATTAGACGCCTTGGATTTTCAGCGAATTCCGCAATTACATTGATTTCCAATTCGTTCATTTTTTACTTACCTATTTTTTACTTACATTCTATGAATACGCATCCTACATAGTCCATTAAGCCTGTCTTCGTTTATTGTGTTTCTTAGCCAAGTATTTACTCTTCGCAAAGTGCTGAAAGACCTTTCAATGGTACTTGTTAAACACGGTAGCACAAGTGCAAAAGAGACAGGTTTTTAATTTGAGGAAAAAAGGGATTGGCTTCTTTAATGACTTCAGTAAGTTCCAAGTCTTTCAACTTTTGCTTTTCCATTTTTTATCCAGCCACTCCCATGCTTCAAAGACATTGAAATTGAATTTCTTGAAGAGTACATTTTAGTATTTCAACCAATTGCTGTTGCATTAGATAGGCTACAGGGTGATAAAAGCTGTTTTTATGGAACTTTGCTTCCAACATTGCTAGTGATTGAAAAAAAATTTAATCGCTTAAATACGTCTCTACTTAGACATGCTCATCCTCTTCTTACAGCATTAGTTTCAGGTTTCGAGAATAGATTTCGGGAGTTTCTTAGTTTGCATAGCTCGGCCAACACCGCAGTTCTGGCATCTATTTCTAATCCTAACCACAAAATCAAATGGCTCGCCATAAACCCCGAATATAATACCGAGGAAAATAGGAAAAAGTATCAGGAAATGCTAATCGTGGCTGTCAGAAATGAGGTTCAAGCAAATACATCTCAAGAGCCTAACGAAGTAATGGATTTGGCTGGAGGTAGCAGTCCAGATGACTTTTTTGAATACGAGAGTTTGTCATCTACATCACCGCGTCATTAAATAAAGATGAACTAGAAATAGAAGTGCTTAAATACCTTACGGATAACGACAGATCCCTAGAGTCACTTAATAGGTATCCCTGTGTTAAAAAAAAGTCTTTTTGCACTACAATACTCCACTACCTTCATCGGTCCCTGTAGAAAGGTTATTCAGCTTTGCGGGTCACATTCACTCTCCAAAGAGATCCAAGCTATCTGATAATATGTTTGAAAGGCTAGTCATTCTTCAAGGTAATTCTTCATATTTGTAATGTTATTAAGTTACTATAAATAAAATCCTTATGTCTTTCTTTTTTAATTTTATTTATGCTCTATATCAGAGGTCCAAACTTTTTTTGTCTGTAGACAGACGCACCTTGCCATGTTTTTCGTGTTTGGGTAGACCCCCTTGGCGCCTGCTGACCTGATAATGTTTTTTGCTAAATATATATATATAATATATATAATATTATATATATATATAATTATATATAATATATATATAATATATATATATATTATATATATATATATATAATATATATAATATATTATATATATATATAATATATATATATATTATATATATATATATATATATATATATATATATATATATATATAATATATATATATATATATATATACTATATATAAATATAATATATATAACTATATATATTATATATATAGTAATATATATTATTATATATATATTATTATATATATATATATATATAATCTATATATAAAATATATATATATATAATATATATATATATATATATATAATATATAATATATTATATATATATAATATATATATATAATATGCATATATATATATATAATATATATACTATATATATACTATATATATATATATACTATATATATATATATATATATATATATATATCTAATAATATATATATATATTATAGCAAAGTTATAACATGACGAATGCGAATATCCCTCTGTCCCCTCACTTGCTTCACGTTTCACGATTTCCTAATTATAAATAAAACCCTGCTTATGGCAACATCAAAAAACTCAAGCCATCCCAACATAAAAAAACTCGAGTCATGATCGCGTAATTTATCTATCTTTGCTAACTACGAGTAGAAAACTAAAATTTTATAAAAAAAAAAATAATGTACTTACTTTTCTCCGGCGCTCCCAAACAAAATGACATTGATTCATTTTAACTTTGATTCACTTTAATTTGTATATCCTAACTTCCAGTTTATATTTTTGAAAATATTTTCTTAACACTTTCCTTTTCAAGATTCAGGAAACAAATGAACGTATTTGTCTCTCACATTCGTATTTATTGACTGACGAATTGAACAAGTCGGTGCAAGTACGAGTCTTACTGCGCTGTCTTCGCGAAGCTCTGAGACAAGAATGGACAAGAATTTCTACTGCGCGTATGCGTGTAACATGATGATACTGGTATATCATTATGTGCAAGTTTTTACAAGTTCAAAGCGAATGGCTACAACTTACACAATTTTATGCAAACATACTATTTAATTTAATTAATATATAATGCTTATGAGATCACTATCGTCTGACAGCCCCATTTAACATCTCATGAACGCCCAAATTTTTTGTAGCTTTCAATGGACCCTTCTTCACGGTTGTTGGTAGGAACCCTGGGGGTCAATATAGAACCACTTTGGGATCACTTGCTCTATATGGTTACAGAAAATTATTATCATTTATTATTAAGAGATTAACTATGTTTAAATAGATCATTATTATTACTATTATTATTATTAATATTATTATTATTATTATTATTATTATTAAATTATTATTATTATTATTATTATTATTATTATTATTATTATTATTATTATTATTATTATTATTATTATTATTATTATTATTATTATTATTATTATTATTATTATTATTATTTTTATCTGCGAACTTATAATATTATTACCATTATCATAATTAATATTAATAATATCTACTCTTAATACTTTGCATACCAATAATATCAAACAATGTTGAAAGAAGATCGGCTAGCTAGGGTTCAAAGTTACGCACAATTGAGATAATCTTCTACGTTTATTAATAAAAAAAATAAATTATAAAAAAATTTAAATATGGATAATATTGTATCACTAAATTCCATAAATGTATATAATTTATTGCACTAAGTTTACATAATGAAACTTAAAATAGATAAAAAATTTAAAAATTGTATATTTCTATTATTTGGTCAATGATAGTAATGTAAATTGCAATTTTTGAATAAAAGTTTAAAAAACTGTTAGTTAATCCAATGATTTATATCTTCAGCAGTAAAATATGTATTTGATCATGTAACAAACTGGTAAACTATTTAAATTAACCCGCGAAAACTGAACCGAAGTAACGGCGTTCATGTAAACGGCGTTACATGTAACGAGTAACGGTAACGCTTCAAAGAATTTTAAAATGTAACGATGTAACGATAACGCTACCCTTTTCTCTCAAGAACGAGTAACGTTAACGCTACGCACTTTCCATGTAACGATCGCCCTCTCTGTATATTATATATTATATATAATATTATATATATATATTATATATATATACTATATAATATATATATATATATATATATATATATAACGTATATTATATATCTATATATATATTATATATATATATATTCTCACACCTTTTCTCAATAAAAAAAAATAGTCGCTGGAATTGTACAGTTACAACAATTTTAGCTTTTCTTGTGATTTACAAAATTAAAGGTATCGTACGGTGTTATTAAAGTACTGCACGCAAAAGTGTTTATAGGGTAGTTTGGAAAATAGATAGCGGGAGTATGTTCCAGACTTTACCAGTGGAGTACATGTAAGATTGAACATAGCTGTTAAGACTGAGGTCAGAGAGAGCATAGAAAAAAGAGAGCATAGAGAAATATGAGACTGTGTAGAAAGGTGTGTCGCAAGAACCCTTCTCAATGGAGGAGGTATGTGATTGAAGAGCTCAGAAGATTCGTTATAATAACGATGAAATAAAGAGAGTGATGCAACAATTCACTTGATAAGACGAAAAGCCCTAGACTCAACCATTTAAAGAGGAACAGTGTGAGTGTAATCACTCCAGATGAGTGAGGCATACTCTATACAGGGGCAAACGACCCCCCTGTAAATATCAAACTGAGGTGGCGTGAAGAAATTCTGAATGTGCCTCAGAACACCCAACCTTTTAGAAGCTTGTTTAAAAAGAGAAGTAATATGAAAACCTTCCAATTAAGATCACGAGAAAAATAAACACCAAGAATATTAAGGACAGACGAAGGTTTGAGTTATGTGTTTTCAAAGATGTTATAGCTGTGTGAAAGATTATGTGGAGTGGAAAGATGGAGGAACTGAGCTTTTGAGTAATTGAAAAACAACCTTGTTCTCAATGCCTCAAAGAAATTCGAGAAAGATCAGATGCTAGTTGATCCAAGGGTGCCCTTCTAGCGTGAGCTAATTGTTGTTGAAAAGGACGTCTATCAAAATGAGGGGAGTAATGAAGGGTGAAGTCGTCGGCATAGGAGTGGATATGTGATGAAGCAATAAAGAGAGGTCTTTTATGAAAAGTAGAAAGAGTTAGGAATAAAACAGAACCATGAGCAACACCACTATTTATAGATTTAAAGGATGAGCGATGGCATTCACCAAAATACTGAAAGAAAGAGGACCAAGAGACAGAAAGCATTGGCGAGCAGAGAAAAGATTAGAAGAATTGAGATGTTTTTAAACCTTCCTGCTAGGGTAGATTCGAAAACTATAGAAAGAACAAAAGTTAGAGAGATTTGGCGATAATTGGAGGTGAGATTGGTTCCCTTTTTTGTACAGGAGCACCTTTCCAGCAAGAAAAAGAAGGTCAAAGTAGGAAGACAGAGACTGAATATTTAACAAGGCAAACGTGCAAAGCTGAAAGCACTAAGTTTTGAGAAACTATATGAGGAATAACCATCAGAACGTAAGCTTCCTTAGTTGTTAAGCCTCTGAAAAAGCAGAAATTAACACCTTTTGAGAAGTTACATTATTAAGCATAAATATGTTGGAGTAGGTGGAGCAGAAGGTAATAGCACTGGAAATCATCTATGGTAGAGTTAGAAGGAAAGGTT
>JABUQX010102202.1:25000-27500 GCA_015478945.1 Trachelipus rathkii | reverse complement strand
GAAGAGAAGGAGGAGGAGGAGGAGGAATGCCAGAATCGTCCAGGGTTGAGTTAGAGGAAAATAGGAGGCCGAAGAGATTGGCCTTTTCCGTTGGAGAATTAGCAACAGAACCGTCAGATCGAAATAAGAGGAGGAAAGGCAGCTTTATGCAGAAGTTGTTAGAGATGTTTTTGAAGAGGCCAGAAAGATTTTTTAGTAGGAGAACCTAGGAGGTTAGCGCACTTCCGATTGATGAAAGCCCGCTTTGCTTGTCGAATGAGTATCCCTGCAACGATTTCTAGCTGAATGAAAATTAGCTAGAGTGATAGGAGAACGAGAATTTTTCCACTCCCGATACGCACTGTCTCTAGCCTGAATGGCCAGAGAACAAGCACGATGGAACCATGGATTATGAAGAGAGAAAGATTTAGTTGAAGAAGGAATGAACCTGCTCATCCATCAACGATTACACGTTCCCTTATCGGCAGAAACCGAAGCGTCACCAGAGTCAAAACAGTCATTCCGATTATGTTAGCGTAGAAGCGAACGCAAAGGCATACCAATCGGCCGATTAAGTGCAAAAAAAGAAATAACGCGTATGGCAGATGGAGCTGTTGGAGAGAAAATATTATAATTAAGAATATAAGGTTGTGATCAGATTTATCAATAGGAACGAAAGTGGTATATATATATATATAAGGACTAGTGGTGAACATAGGTTAAGTGTGTTTAAGAATTGGTTGGGACGATTCGGATGTGTGTGGTTTCTTTAATTAGTTTGTTCCAGCGTCGTTGAGAATGCTGAACTGACTTCGGCCTCCTTCCACGCTAAATCAGTTGAGAGGACCCAACCATTCATGTTGTTTGTACATTGAAATCCCCCAAATAGAGGACTCAGTATTTTGATGAGAAGATATAACAGTCTCGTGAGAAGTTGTAGAGATAATTTACAAAAGGCGTGAAATCTGGTTCTGTTAGGAGATACAGTAGCAGAAACACTTATGTAGAAGGAAGAAGTTTTAGCCACAGAACATCGAAGTTAAGGAGATTCGAGATTCTTTACGACGTGTTTACATGACGTGTTTATGTTACATAGGCACTAACTTCTCCAACCCTTCAAACGGATTATAAAAAGTTATAGTGGACATATTAAACGATTAGAAGGATGAATCCTAGCATTCTGGGTCTCGACAAGGAGCAAAAGTTAGGGTTAGAGTTAGAGAGGTGGTATTCGCACGGAATGCAGAGTTGATTGCAAGCCACTGGATGTTAGTAACACGTGCGATAGTAAGCGCGCCTGTGCAAATCTGCATTTTTCATGCACAGTACAGCAACCAACAAAACAAAAACAGACAAACAAAAACAAAAAACGTGAAATCAGGTTAAAATTATTCACACACTAACCTAAATTTAAAACCGTAAATGTTAAAAAGTTAAATCGTATTTATCCAGAATTTGTAAATATGAAAAATGCATAAAGTTTAAAAACGCTAACGCTTTCTTTAACCGATACATACACGATTAAAAAAAAAGTAGTAAATTGATTTAAACATAAAACTAAATTTAAAAGTTCAAGGGCCAAAATAATAAAAATCAAATCTTAAACACTGTGAAAACGAAATTCAGACTTATGTAGCCCTTCCTTATATATATATATATATATATATATATATATATATATATATATATATATATATTTATTTTTTTTTTTTTATATATGTAATTTCTTTTTTTTGTATAAAATCTTTGTTAGGAAAATATATATATATATACTATATATATATAATATATATATATAATATATGATAATATATATATATATATTATATATATATATATATATATATATATAATTTTACATATGCTTAGGGTGATTTTTTTTTTTGCCTAGGGCGGCATGAATGGTTAAGAGGGCCCTGTATATATATATATATATATATATATATATATAATACGTATAGACTTTATTATATATATGTATATATATATATATATATATATATATATATATATATATATATATATATATATATATATATATATATATATATATATATATATATGAAAAGACTAATTGATCGAAAGGATGATGAGGTTACTAAGCCTGCCCGTTTTTTACTTTTTACTTAATTTAGGGAAGTTCTATTTGACGTATCCCCTCAAACTTGCCACCACATTAGCTAGTAGAGTCATCTTGCCTGAACAGCAGCTGCACGCCATGTAGGGGGGGGGGGGAGCCCCATCAATTAGGAAATAGGTGAATATAGATGAAAAGTAAAACCAGCCGACAGGACTTAGAGGAAGAATTGGAATTAGAGAAGATGCCAGAGCCTGAGTTGACTCATGTGCCGGAGCACTGAGACGTAGCTATAGCCAGAGCCAGTGCCAGAAGAAAAGCACAGAGTGGGTAGCAGACGATCGAGGAAGGATGAAGAAGAACAAGTCAGATTCTGAAAACGCTCATTTGTCGGTGCCGGTGCCGTTGCCGGTGTCGGTGCCGGTGCCGGTGCCGGTGTTAGCA
>JABUQX010102202.1:5000-10000 GCA_015478945.1 Trachelipus rathkii | reverse complement strand
TATAATTAAAACTACATAACCCCGCCGTAAACCATGTTATTGTGATTTAACTACATATCATATAGTTAAACCACTCCTCCAAGAATTGACTTTCTTAGCGAAATAATACAAACCAACATTTGGGTAAGAAAAACAGCCCTTAACATGGCTATGAATTATGAATGAAATGCAATGCCTTACATATAAAAAAAATATTTTTTTCCTCGATTCGAAGGCATAAAGATGGCACCATTCCAAAATAGAATAAAGAAATTCTCTCTCTCTCTCTCTCTCTCTCTCTCTCTCTCTCTCTCTCTCTCTCTCTCTCTCTCTCTCTCTCTCTCTCTCTCTCTCTTTCTCTCTCTCCCTCTCTCCGACTCCTCTCCCCCCCTCACCCCCTTCCGTCCTTTCATCTTTTATTCTCTCTCTCTTTCTCTTCTCTTCTCTTTCTCTTCTTCTTTCTCTTTTCTTCTTTTTCTCTTTCTTCTTTCTCTTTCTCTTTCTCTTTCTTTCTCTCTCTCTTCCCCTTGCACCGCTTCTTTCGTCGTCTTCTCTTCTCTCTATCTCTCCTCTCTTCTCTCTCTCTCATCCCCCTACACACACACACTACACACACACACACACACCACACACACACACACACACACACCACACACACACACACACAAACAGTTTATCGCATGAATATTTTTGAATATGTATCAGGGAAAACACAAAAACAAAGTCATCACGCGTGCATCAAAATCTACTTTCGATGCAAAATTGCTCGCAAATAGAAACAAGTTAAGTCCATTTTGTAATTCTATCAATCGTATTAACTCAACACAAATGAAAATGATTTTCATCATTTATTTATTATAAATTAAAGGCAAATAAATTAAAAAATAAAACAATAATAACAAAAAAAGAATTTATAAAGAGGCAATTTAAAATAATTTGAAATTAGAACAAAATAATAGAAATAAAGTGAAAGGAAAAAGAAAAACAAATAAATAACGAAAATATGAAAACAATAAATAAAATACCGAAAGTATAAATAAAGAAAAACAAATTGAGAGAGAAATATTTAAATATGTTGTTAATATTAAAACAATTTATAAGAAGGGAATAAAAAACGAAAGAAAAACAAATAAAAACAATAATTACATAAACAATAAAAAAATAAAATAACGAAAAAATAAATAAATAAAACCAACAAATAATATAAATAAATAAAATCAATAAATAAAATAACAAAAATATATAAATAAATAAAAGCACTAAATAAAATGAAAGCACATACATTAACAAGGAAAAAATATATATATAAGTACGCTCTTAATAAAAAAGATGCCTAAGAAAGGAAGAAGATGAGAAAAAGCTGACGTCTCGGCAAAAGAAAGAACAAAATGAGGAAAGCTGACATCTCGGCAAAAGAAAGAAGATGAGAAAAACTGACGTGTCGGTAAAAGAAAGATGATGAGAAAAGCTGACGTGTCGGTAAAAGGAGGAAAAAAGCTCAAGTCAAAAAGGTGAACATTTGTTTCACAGTCGATTTTGCGGGAGTGTGAATGCAAATGGCATAATAAATAAAAGGCTTTCGAGGTAAAAAGGAACAAAAATTTTGTGCAGCGGAAAAGCAGACAATGGTAAAAATGAAGCCTCAAAACCTTTCAAAAGAACTTAAGGTTCGCTAAGCTAGAACAAAAATGGAGTAACATCTACATATACACGAGAATCATATAAATTATATAATATATTACATATATATATATATATTATATATATATATATATATATATATATATATATATATATATATATATATAATATATATATATATATATATGAGAGAGAGAGAGAGAGAGAGAGAGAGAGAGAGAGAGAGAGAGAGAGAGAGAGAGAGAGAGAGAGAGAGAGAGAGAGTAGAGAGAGATCGAGAGAGAGGAGGAGGAGGAGAGAGAGAGAGAGGAGAGAGAGAGAGAGAGAGAGACAGAGAGAGAGTAAGAGAGAGAGAAAGATAGAGATAGAGAAAATAGAGATAGAGAGAGAGAGAGAGAGAGAGAGAGAGAGAGAGAGATGAGAGAGTAGAGAGAGAGAGAGAGAGAGAGAGAGAGAGAATGAAGTCGTTAATCTAATCAAACTCCTTGATACAATTGCCCTCGTCGCACAGGATGAACTCTAATTTCAATCGGAGATGATAGACTAAATTAGTTCTCGAAATTACCCCACGATAGGAAAAGAGTCAAAAGACTAAAGTAAAGTCAATTCGACACCAATGATGAATCAAATTCGGGATTACGCAAAACACAACTTCCTCCAAAATTAATTTTCTTTTTTTATATATACGAATCATTTTTGAAGGAAAATCTAGGGAAAACATGCATATGGCATTTACAGACATCATGAAAGATCGACTCAAAGAGTATAAGAGAAAACACGCATATGACATTTGTAGATATTATGAAAGATCGGTTCAAGAGTATATGAGGAAACAAGCATATGGGATGACTTATGCCGGCATCATGAAAGATCCTCTGAATAAGCAAAAGGGAAAACATGCATATGAGAAGTTGCAGACATCATGAAAGATCGGCTCAAAGAGCATGAGCGAAAAAAAAAAGCATTTGACAATTGGCAAAAAATCAGAATAATCGGCCTTATAGAGAGAAAAGGAAAACACGCATATGACAGTAACATACATGATGAAAGATCGGTTCAAAGAGCATGAGGGAAAACACGCATATAACAATTGCTGACATCATAAAAGAATCGCTGAAAAAGAGCATTTGGGAAAACACGCATATGACAATTTCTGCAGACATCATGAAATATCGCTCCAAAAGTGAGTAAAGGAAAACATATGACTTTGCAAACACATGATGAAATAGTCAGCACTAATAGCTAATAGTCACTTATATTTATTTCTTTTTATTAATAGAAGTTGAATAAAAGATATTTTATAAAAACCTATTCTTGAAGAGTTGGTGGAAAACACTATTTCTAGCGATTTGGATACACTTGACGTCAACATAACCCCCAAAAAGGAAAAGATTAAATTTTCATCACACGTTAAGACAGAAACTTCTAATTATATTTTTCCCTAATTATGATCCAACCAACAACGCAACGATGACGTAAGAATTTACATCAACCGTTGCAATCCTCCAAGAAAGAATTAAAAGCACAATAAAGATAAAAGTCGTACCACAAGTGTAACAATCATGAACGAAAGTAAAGAGAATACACACAACAATGAAGGATCAACAATGGGCCTAAAATGAGATAAAAGATACCCAAAGGTGCAACATAAAACCAACAAAGTTTATATTTCAAAAACATTTATCGTTTATTTTTCAACCCTTATTTCTTTTTAAAGATACAAACGTTAATAAAGAATTCAAAAGAACTCAATATTTTATATATATATATATATATATATATATATATATAATATATATATATATATATATATATATATATATATATATATATATATATATATATATATATAATCTCAATAAAATCAATATCAATAGGAAAAATCGAAAAAAACTAAATATAACGAAAACATAATAATAATAAAAAATAATAACAATAAAATCTCTATTGGAATAAAAAACAAAGGAAAGAAATGAGATAAAAAGGTTTTTCTATAGTGTGTGTGTGTGTGTGTGTGTGTGTGTGTGTGTGTGTGTGTGTGTGTGTGTGTGTGGTGTGTGCACGTATGTGCACATGCGTTATTAAAACGCGATGGCAACGCATGTGCACAGAGACACTAATTTATTTGCTTATTTTTACAGTTATGACCATCGTCTGTACTTTCCTGAAGAATACTTTCAAGTAGGAGTGACCGAGCCCCTCGGAATTTTTGAAGCACGGCACGGCACCGCACCGCACCTCTGTTTCAATGCATACCGCACTCCGCATCTCACCGTACAACACAACTATAATTTTAAAATCTTACCGCTCCGCGCCGCACCGCACGCGGTGCGCCGGCAAACTCTACTCTCAATTTAAGTAAAGTATGTCACGACTCAAGAAATCCGACTAAAACATCCAGAGATAATGGTGTAGATATTTTTTAATATAAGGTTAACATATAGGACACGGATTTGAATGAGAGCTCAGATAAAGATGTACCAATGAGGCATAACGATAGAGTTATTGATGACTGACAAACGCATTTGAAGAATAGGTTTGGATCAGTCATGGGGCGGATCAAAGGAACAAACTTCCTTGAAAATTCCCCTACCCAAATACGGAAATGCCCATGAAGTACCAACTTTATATATAATATATATATATATAATATATATATATATATATGTATATATATATATATTATATATATATATATATATAATATATATATATATATATTATATATATATAAATATATATATATATATATATAAATATATAATATCTATATATATATATATTATAGTATATATATTATATATATATCTATATTATATATAATATATATATATATCCATGAATACCAATTTATATATATATATATATATATATATATATTACTGTATATTATATATAAAAGGGAAAGCGTATAAGGGAAAACAAACGCATCATGACATTTGCAGATATCATGAAAGGGTCGGTTCAAAGAGCATATAAGTCATAAGAATTGGGGATAAGATAGATGAATTATTATAATTCATCTTAATAAGTTCATCAAGTGGTCAAGAATAGATTTAATTTTGACTTCCTCTCAAAGATCAATGCACAATCCTTGATCACTAACAAAATAAGGGAATTAGAATGACTGTTGGAGCTCTCCGTTGTAGAAAAACTGTCTTCACAGATGCTGAAGCTTGGGTCATTAACAATAAAACAAAATGTTTGTGATAAATATTTCTGCGAGAGCAAAGTTGTAAAAAAAAAAATTAATTAATAAGATTTCTTAAAAATAAATATCAAATCCATGATTTATTCCCTTTCTTCAAATGACTTATCTTGTATAGGTAGATTAAAAACTTCTCTGAATACTTAACTTTGTCTCAAATAATTGAATAATT
>JABUQX010102201.1:0-27500 GCA_015478945.1 Trachelipus rathkii | reverse complement strand
TATATTTCCTATTTAACGGACAGTCCTTCTGAAGATTTAATTTTAGTAAAAAACCTTATTAGTAGAAGAGGGGCCAAGAGATCCTCTTGCACAAAAGTAATTAATAATGTTTATTCTAAATTAGCAAGTCTCTCCTCAGAGGAGAAATATTCTTATTCTGAAACTTTAAAAGAGTATGTATAAATCAGAGCTTAAGCAACTAAATGAGTTGATATCTGAAAAGTTTGTACTTTGGCCAGAATATGATTTTAAAAGGCAGAAACAGATTGATATTAAAACTTCAGATTATAATGTTAATTTAGGTGTCCTTATATTTCTCTTGATATTTCGCATCAAAATCAAAGTCATTCACCTCCTACTTCAATTAATTCTCAAAATGTGAAATTTTCCCCTATAGATTTACCCACATTTGATAGTCAGCCAGAAAATTTAAATCAATTTCTTTTTTCATTTGAAAGCATCATGAAATAATCGTAGTTTTTCACAATTTGAAAAATATAGGTATCCGGTAAAACAAGTATCTGGTCCTGCTAAATCATATATTGAAAGCCTTAAAGTTGAAGACCAAACATACGATGTTGCAAAAAAACTATTAATTAAGGCTTTTTCTTCCAAAATAGGGCAACAATTTTCTGTAATTAATAAAATTGTAAAATTAAAATTACAAAATGTTTCTAATATGATGGAGTGGGTAAGTGAAGTAAGTCCTAAAAGGTCAGATGGTTAGACTAGGTGTAGATGGCCCTATTTTTATGCAATATTTTGTATGGCAAGGAATTTCAGAAAAAATAAAAAATTCTTTTATGACAGTAAATAATGATGCCAAACCAGATTTAAATGCTATATTGGACACCTCCTTTGAGGTGCTCAATAGACTTAAAGAAAGCACAAGGGAAAATAACTCTGGTGTTTCTATAAAAAATTCAGTTGCTGTACCTCATGAGAAAAAGACTCTAAGCCTAGCAGCTGCAGTAGATTTAAAAACAAAAAATGTGTCAAGTAGACCCTCTAGTTGTGTTTTATGTCATCATTTAAAAATTGATGGGTATGATACCCATTATGTAAGCCAATGTCCAAAATTTAATAGTCCTGAAAGCAGGATTAAGAAAATTAAAGAAATTGGTGGGTGTATTTTTTGTAGTTACCTAAATCATGATCAGTCCCAATGTAGGCATAGGTTTAAAAAACCTTGTTATAAATGTAATGCTAGTAATCATTTCTCACTTTTATGTAACAAAACTAAAAATAAAATGGTTACCCAGGTACAGAATAAAAAGAATTTAAATGTATCCCAAAATGAGACCACAAGTAATGTTGGGCTGGATATTTCTCCATGCTCCAATGATGAGCCTTTAGATTTGGAAATTGATTTTCTAAACACAAGTCTCATGAAAAAATTTATTTTGGCAACTTTTACAGCTAAAACTTGTTTGGCTAAAGGTGAAGTTGAATATTCTAGAGTACTTTATGATTCAGCTTCAGAGTATTGTTTTGTGTCCTTGTCATTAGGTAAAAAATTAAATTATAAAATTATAGATTCCGAAATAAAAATAAATGTTAAAGTTTTTAATGAGGCTAAAAGCTACAAGACCAATATCATTGAATTTAAAATTCTTATAGGATCCCATCCATTCCTATCTTAATTAAGATAGGAAATGGATGGGATCCTTTTGGAATTTTTTGCTGGGTGGTAAAAAGGAGCAACTATAGTAGCTGCAGTTATTCCAGAAATCAAGACTAAAATTAGACTTGAACATCAAAAAAAAAAAAAAAAAAAAAAAAAAATCCAAAGAGTATTAAAAAGTCTTTTAAAAAAGCTAATATAGAACTAGCTGATAAATTTTTGAATGATGTGGTAGGAAATATTGATATCATTTTAGGTGTAATGCAATGCACATTATTCCTGTGCATGCTGGGACACTAGGTACCAAGCATGAAATATTCTTATTTTAATAAACTTGAGTAGGCATCATGTTTACTGGTAATGAATCTGTAATTTTGAAAAATTTGAGTAGCTCTTCTGTTATAAAGAAATCTGTGGATAAAATCAATGAATATTGTAAAGCCATCCCTAACCTTATAAAAAAGAAAACTAATAAAAAGAGTAATAATAATTAATAATACTTGGTACTCCAACTATATTTTCATAATAATCTCATAATAATAATAATAATAATAATAATAATAATAATAATAATAATAATAATAATAATAATAATAATATATTAATAATAATAATAATAATAATAATAATATAATAATCAATAATAATAATAATGTAGAGAATGGTAATGATTTCTGACTACAAGAGTCTTCTATCTCTTGTAGTTACATTGCCTTTAATTTGCCTGATTTTAATTTTTATAAAGCTAATAATGAACAACTTAATATGCCACTAAATAAATTAATGAATTATGATGATTATTATGAACCTTTTTCAGATGAGGATGAAAAACTGGTAACGTATATAATTAATAATGCAGAGTGTCATGATGACGGGAGACTAGTTCTTCCATGTTTATGAGATAAAAGAGTAAAATGCCTCTTACCCTGTTTTAAGAGAGCATATGTGTTTATTATATTAAACTATGCATATGTGTTTAAACTGTTCCTGGTAAATTAGAACAACATAATAAAGTATTTATGAACAATTAGAATCATGTATAATTGAAAAAGTCTCTTAATGAGTTAAAATATAACAAAGAAGTGTCTTTCATGGGCCACATGGGTGTTTATAGAGAAAATGTTCAAAGCACAAAATGTAGGGTAGATTGTTCATGAGTAATCTATGTGAAAAAACAAAAGATACTGCTCTTTCCCATAATCAAATATCCCTACCTGGTCCTACCTGAATAATAAATTAGAAATTGCTCTAACACTTTTAAGATTTAATAAATTTCTTCTAATTTTTGACTTGGTGAAAGCATTTCACCAAATTTGGTTGCCATATTTGGATACATTGAAATTACATTTTCTTTGGGTTAAAGATATAAATAATTTTTTTGAGGTGGCCTATAAGATGAATAGATTACCTTTTGGCATGAGATTCTCACCAAGTGTGCTTATGGTTGCCTTATATGTTGTATTAATTTTACATTTTGATATTTATGACCCTTTTGAAATTTAATTAAGAAATATGCTTTATAATTTATCTTTTATGGATAATCTTGCATTTTCATCAAATTATAAATGTGACATTAATTTATCCTTTCACAAGTCCATTAATATTTTTAGCCAATATGGCTTTAATTTACAGCAATTTGGATCAAATTTGATGGAATTGGAATCTGAGTTTTGTGAGGATTCTGAAGAACCCTTACAGACCAAATTGTTAGATATTATTGTTAAAGGACCAAGATCTTTTAACAAATAAACATATAAAATTAAATTTAGAGGCTGATACTTTGAGATCCATACTCTCATCTGTTAATAGTTGCTTTGATCCACTTGCATTGACCTTACCTTGTAGAAACAGAGCAAAACTGTTTCTGCATGGGTTGCTGATGGATGGAAGTATCACCTGGGATGAACCTCTTGGTGCAGACAGGTTGAGAGAGTGGAAGAAAATTTGTGAATCATATAATGCTGGTGTTGAGCCTTCAATTCCCCGGTACATTGGGAATTACACTGGTAATCATGATTTATTGGTCTTTACAGATGCCAGCAGGGATTTAAATGGATGTGTAATTTATTTAAAAAAATTTGATACACATTCCCTTTATTATCTCGCTGCCAAAAACAAACAAAGTAGTATTAACAAAAAGGATAGATAGAACCATCCCTCTGTTGGAGCTATTTTCAGTGGCCTATGGAGTGGGGTGTGTGATAGATTTATATTCTAATCTAACTAGGGCCTTTTGTCCCATAATTAATGTCAGGTTACATTGAACAATATACCCTACATTTTGTGCCTTTTGAAACATGCTCTCTAAAACAACACCCATGTGCCCAAATAATCGCAAAGAAATACCTTCAATTCTATTTTTTCAATCTCAGTTAGAGGAACCCTTTTTTTCAATCTAATACACATTCTACCCTTGTTCATAAATACTTTATTATGTTGTTCTTTGAATAAGTTTACCAGGATATTTTTTTTAATACAATCTGGTTTTTAAAAATAAGATAAATATTGAAAAATATTTTTGAAGGAACCTAATTCTATTAATTCTTACGTTAAGAAAAGGAGGCATATTTTACCTCTGATATCTTATATCTCCATAAAACATGGTAACGAACTAGTCCTGCCCGTCATCAATCGGACACTCCTCGCATTGCTAATTAAATTAGTATAGCCCGTCAGGCGGGGGGTGACTTGGCCGTAGGTATAACTTTCGCTTTGTCTCCCGACCTCTCCCCGTAATGCACTTTTTTTGAACTTTTTTTATTTTTTTTTTTTGAAAATCAAGGCCCTCTAGTCGGTTCATAAGCAAAGCACACAAAAAAATTAATAAGGCTAATTCTCAATAATACCAAATAATAGTTTTCATTAAAGTTTGGGAATAAACGACCTACAGTCGCACCCGGCCTTGGAGGGCGTGAACTCGGACCCACCATTGAGGCGGGGTGTGAACTCGGACCCACCACCTTTGAGGGTGAATCGGACCAATCTCTACCAACACATTCTTCCTCGTACTCCTAATAACCTACTTGATCACTACTCTCGTTTTCAATCTCGCTCACTGTTTAACCACCAACACCGACCGGTCCCCGTAAGAAGAAACATGCATGAACACAAAAAACAGAAATTCGCAATTATTTAATAAATTGTCAATTTTTATATTTTATTAGTTAATGCTTAACTATAATAACCGTATTGATCATATTTAAAATCGTAATAGAGTAATTAAAAATAGGTGCACGTAATGAGGACACATAATAAATAAGAATATAATATTTAAAAAATTAAAGAGGATTCCCCCGCCTGAACCCCTTTTTGAGACAACTTTTGAATTCGTATTTTTTTTCTTTATATAAATTCATTTTTATTTTAATTGCTTTATACTGGTAATATCAAAGGAGACTTATTGCTGAGGTGATTATATTTTGTTAAAAGTTAATCAATAATTGGTTACGTTCGTGTAATAAAATGTCAAATAAAAGTGGTAAAAGTGATGTAAAATACCGCTAGGGAAAAACTAATTGTTGGTCCGATGTTCACCCCTCAATCGAATTTTACTTCGGCGGGGTAACAAAATCGACCCAAGCTTTATGGCCCCATATCATGATTTTGCCACTAATACTGTTTGGAATCAAACTAATTATACCTCTGCCAGTTTAAAAGCTAACGATACTCGAATGTGTGTAGTCCACTGAACAAATAAATTATAAAATCCGGGTACCCAGTTTTAGGGATCCTACAATTTTTCATTTCTATAACGAAGTTACAAAAAAAAACTCCACACCTTTTTTTCAAAAAGGTGAAATATTCGACATAAGGGCATTTTTGTACCCTAATTTATAAAACATTTTTTTACAAAATTTTTATTGATAAACAACTCTTCTAAATTTAAAGATGATAGCTAATATAAACATCTTGCTAGAAGTGTTACTACCTGCTGGTTGTCGGTCTATTTCAGATGATTTAGTTTTGGCAGATAATTTATTTTTTTTCATTTATTATGTATAGCTTTTTATTTAGAAGTGGACCGAATCACCTTCACATACAAAATACCCGTAAAGCGAGGCGCCCTGGTCACCTCTTTCTCCCAACACATACCCCTTTACCACGTGTTGTTCCTGCATCCTCTATTCCTGAACAAAGAATAAGGAAAATGTGGCGTTATCCATACAAAAAGTATTATCATCTTTCCCGCCCTCTTTTTAAAAGCTGTACAGGAGTTTAAATTCCATTAACATTATTATTCATAGATTCAAATCAATTTCCTTTTTTATCCTGATCTTCTTCTAACACTTATTGGTTTCACAGGCATCTGCTCAATTCTGAGGGTGACCCATTTATCAAAAGCATTAATGATCATATCCATATTCGGTTCACTTTATTGCCTTTCTTAGAAAAACTCATTGCTAAAAATCTTCACTACGCAAGATTTGCATGGCCAACCGTGCAACGTACCTCCTTTCTTACAAGAGGTGAGTAAGGCTCCCTGCATCGTCAGTAAATATTCCTTGGCCCATTACCATTTTCTAAACCTCATGGTGTTGATATTATTACTATTCGATTGATGATTTCACGTTTACTTGCACTAGATGACAGCGTCACAAGATAATTATTCATCCAATATATCGCATAGCTATTTTTTAGACCATCTAGAGTTTTACTGTTTTTATTGTGCATACAGATGATTTTTAATGGGACCTTGACGCCTCGTTCCTTGCTTGTTACCGACGAATCATTACGTCTTTTACGTCCTTCTGTATTAATTTATAAAAAGTTTTAAATAGGAGGCAACCAAAAAACGCGTGTTAAACTTTTTAACCCTCTAGCTAATCTACAATTCACCTCTCGGCCGGTGAGTGCGGCAGGTACAAGGTTAATCCGTATCGGAAACATTCTAATCACCTATGAAATCAAACTGTGAGAGTCAGATGACTCGTTATATTGAGATGTCTCAGGTAAATTACTCTTCGCCCTAAGGTTATCCACTTTCTTTCTTTTTTTGATTATAATTTTTCACTAAATATCAAACGGTATTAACATATCTTTTTATATTTTTCTCGGCTCTGCACTGGTTGCTCTCAAAGAACAGGATGTCTGTGAGGTTACAAAACAAGTTGAGAATGTTCCTTTCTGTGAAGGTTTTTGTGGCCCATAAATCAAAGATGCAACTCAACAGTGATCAGATTAAAACCACTAAAGGCTACAACAGATCTGAGATATAACCTCAGATCTCCAACTGAGTATAGTGTGTGGTGGTACATCTCAGAATAATGCTTGAGTCACGCCCACTCTACACGCGCCATCCCCACTCAATTGTCTTACTGCTCCGTGGTGGGTATAGGTTCTCTGTATGTTGCACGTGTTCCTGTGAAGACCCCTCTGTAAAAAGATTTTGTTATTGAATTTTACATATATAAATAATTGTAATCAATATATGTCGATAAACTATTTGTAAGTAGAACTAAAAACTTCTGGCCAGAGTAGATAATCAACTGCAAACGATATGTCTCAATTTAGACATATTATGGGTCTATATTAATATCAATTAAGAGTTATCAAAACTATTAAACATAGATTAAGAAAGAACAAATAAAATGCTCATAAAAATACAAAAATTATTTACTGAAACTTGTGTGCGGCTTGTGTTCCTTAAGCATATCTCGAATATCACCCAAGAACCCCCCAAAAATTTTCGCCCGCACCACATCGTAGAGTGCGTGTATTCAATTACTGTCTGATATCTTTGTGTGAAGTTTACATCTTAATAAGGGTGTTACAATTCCTCCTGATCGCATCCTCGTATTTAACACCCACTTTTCTTCGCTCATTTCCCAGCGCTATGTTCAAATTTGTCTATGTCATGAAGGACCTTACTTTCTACACAATGAATACAGCAAATTAATTTCATTCCAGTATTTTTTATACGCCGTAATTCAACAAGTCATCTATGCTATAATAAAAATTTTAATTAAATCTGTGTATTTCTTAATATAAAAAAACCAAAAAACCATATTTATAAAATAAAAACAACAATTAGTTAAAACAATAATACTCGCTCACCCCAATCCCTCTATTACAGTCGTACAAATAAAAATAAATTTAGAGAGCTATCGAGTCTCCGTTTGGGCTCGTACATATTTTGCCATCCGCTCTGTTTTATCCCAGATCTGCAGGAAATTTCATTAGTTCTTTATATTATGTTCATTCATTATTTAGCGGTGGATGTTCGTCTTCTTCAGCATCGCAGTCAACTAATCTTACGGCACCTAAGCTATCTATACTAAATCTCTCGTTAGGATAGACACCTTGTTCTGTTCAAGCCGCATTGTTGAGACGTAATTGGTATAGTTTTGGTGGTGTACAAGCCAATGCGTGTGTGATGGAAGAAGTGTCATTCTGACCACAAGGAACAAAAAATAAAAATAAAAAACACTCGGACATGATACGATATTATTAATAGATTAAAATAATAATAATAATAAACATTAAGTAACAAAAAATTGGTTTAGATCAAACTGCAAAAAAAAGGTTTCCCAAACCAACATTACCTAAATTAAAATCAGTTTGAAGATGACTTACAGTTGGAGCAAAATATTCTTTCAACAAGAGACATACAACCCAACAATAATGTCTCGTCTCCTCGCCCATGAATAATAAAAAAGCTAGACCTGCTGTAGAGGGCGACGATATTTTCGTGCTCTACCACTGCTCCGGATGAGTGTCACGTCACGCAAGCAGCAAAGCCGCAAAATTATCCAATCTGTACAATGGTGGGAGACCAGACGTGAGATTAAAATTTTTTCAAAACAACAGTCACTATCAATACCCATCTACAAGCCATAAGAGTTGGTCTTTACAACGTTACTTCAAGAAAAATAAGACTGTTTTTTCCATTCCTTTACTAGTACCAGTCTGAACGTAGCCAGCGATTGACCAGCATGCACAAGGATCATTTGACATTATGGCAAGGTTTGAGGCATTTACACCCAATATATATTTGATAAAAGTCTATATCCAATATCTTCAACCTTAACCCATCATTTTTCCAAAAAGTTTTTTTATTAAAGCTTTTAGTTCTATATGACTTTTCCTTAAAGTGGCGACTCAATGGATAGCTACATTGAAAGGTTCATTGCTTTTAATTTTAGGCTTTGTATCTATTTTCTAATGTGGGATTCAATAGCTTCGTATGCTACTTATGGTTATGCTATCACTTCTTTAACACAGCAGCATGATATTATTAAAACCCACTTATTGATGTATTCGTGCTTTTTTTTCTTGTAGCTTTTTTTAGTCTCAAGTTTTTTTACTCTAAATTTTATACATTTTATTTTTTTTTTTTTTTTTTTACATAATTTAACCGGAAATTTAAATTTTAACATCAAGTAATAATTAATGTAAGAATACAAATCGTAAACTTATCCAAATTTATATCTACAACCATATAATTTTTTAGCAAATGGACCAAGTGAGCCCTGATTACCACAAACACACTTCACCCTCACCTCTCACGTCCGCCCCAAAATCTCGATAATCTTCTTGATCTAAGTTGTACTCGTCTTCTAAAATATTGTCAAAACTTTCTAACCTTAGTGATTCTATTTTGAAATCTTTTGCACAAACTAATGTCAGTAATTTTGCCAAGGTTTAGCGTTATTGTTAAAAGTTGGGTATTTTAAATCCTTCTTCATGAGACTTGTGTTTACTTGGAACCAATTTTCAAAATATCAAAAGGCTTCATCATTGGAGCAATGAAGAAATTTTCTAAAGCCAACAAAACATTTACTAAGTTGGTCTCATTTTTGGGATGCATATTTTAAACTCAACTTAATTAAAATATAAAAAAAAGTTACCACTTATTTTATTTTTTGTAACAAAAAAATGAGAAATGATTACTACCATTACATTCTATGAATGTTGGTTTCCTATAAACCTATATATACTACATTCTATGGACCCATTGATGTTTCTAGCTGATCAATTGCAATAGGGTTAACTATGCAAAACTTTTAAAAATAAAAATATTACCAATAATAATTCATTGTACTATTCAATAATTTTTTAGTTCAATCTTGCTTTGTCAAGTAGGTTATTAAGCGGATTTAAACCAGTTAGAACAATTCGGTTGCTCTCCCCATTATATGCGCCAGACCACTATTCTATTGCACCTATAATCCCCATCCACTGTAAATATAATTTTGATTACAATGATGACATTCTATATAAATCGAATAGGGGGTGCTAGTTTATTCTATTATTGATTCACTTATTATTTGTACTTGTTTCTAATTGATAAATCTTTTCCTAACTGAGCAAGTATCTCTGCCTTATCATTTAAGGTTAAGAAAGATGTTCATGTTTCTTTTTATCTTGTAATGTACACAGATATTTAAATACCTTTAATATCGAGAATCAAAAATCTGAAACTTTATTTCCCTCCACCCCCCCTTTTCAATCCCATTATATTAGTAGAGAAACACCAGAGTTATTTAATTTTTCCTAATCTTGAGTTGATCTCATTTTACTTTATTGTGTTGATATACAGTGTCCACCTACAAATTAGCGAGATATTTATTTGGGTTTGTCCAGCTATGAGCAATATTTTTAAATCTGGTTTGGTTGTACACTACGGAACACCCAAACTTTTATTATTTAATTTTTTATTATCTACAGAATTTTCTATATAATTAATTATTTATTATTATTTTATTTTTTCTGATTATAAAATTTTTATTCCTTATTATACTAACCTAACCTATGAACATAATATATATAAATGTCTTATGTTAGCCAAGTGTTACACTACCAACCATGTTATCATATAACCATCTGATTGCCTTTAAATGAACTCTTACGTTACTATCACACCTTCACCCCCTATATCGCTACATTTAATTATAAAATTCACAATTTATGTAGATAAAACTCTCTCAGTATTTTATAAAATTTCTTACCACCATAATTCTTCCCTCAGTCTCCACACTAATACCAGACACACCACCCCGTTTGCCCTATTCCCCTCGACCAATATGAACGGAATTATGGCGCTATCATTAATATTAAATTACTTTATATATTTAGATTCAACTATCATTGTGGTATTCCTCTTCAGACATTTTAAAAACAAATATGATGATGTAATAAGGCGTAATTATGTTTATAACTAAAGTACCTGTTTTTCAAAATTGTGAAAAAAACTACAGTTACTCATAATACTTTCAAATGAAAAAAAGAAATTTAAGAGTTTTAAATTTTCTGGCTGACTATCAGATGTGGGCAAATCTATAGGGGGGAATTTTACATTTTGAGGGTGAATTAAATTGAGGTTAGCATTAAGGGCACAGCCCAAAGGGAGTCAAAGGAGTGCCGGTGACTTACCGTCTGAACATCCCTCTCGATTCTTTGTATGTGAAAATCAAGGAGTAGTATTTATAATGACAACCAAAACTAACATTATAATCTGAATTTTTCATATCAATTTGTTCTGGTCTTTTAAAATCCATGAATTAACTCCCGCAAAAGCATGACCCAATTTCGTTGATACATAGGAGACTAGTAAATAAGTAAGGGAAATTTAGAATTGCTTGCTTAAACTGTTTTAAATCGGTTTAACAGAATAGGAAATGTTTCTTCTTCTTAATTTGAGACTTAGTGGGGCTTTGAACGGGTACATTATTTAAATTAGAGAACTTAGAATTATGTGAAATCAATTTTTTTTACACGGAGGATCTCTTTTTTTATAGGTTTAGATGAGCGCTCCAGCCTCTCCCTATCTTCTTAAAGTATTTTATTAGCAAACAAAGAATTCCCTCAGAAGGTCTGATCCGATCTAATATCTCCGGAGAGATATATAAAATATTCGATTTTTATAAATCAATATAAATACGTGGAATCGCCGCTATCACATTATGAGAAATCCACTATGATCCTACTCTAAATGTAAGTATATTTAACTGAACCTATCTATTTGATAGTGCGATATAGTTACACCCGTGTTTATTATATATCAAATATACCTTCAATATTTAATTTCAATATACAAACATATACACCAGCGATTGAACTACATTTAATTCGGATCCGTTTAAAACACTAAATACCAGAATAGATATTATATTGCGAACAAGTATCTAGAAAACAATACGCTTTTTTTGAAGTAGAAGATAAAGGAATTGGATTATTGTTTTTCCAATTTTTTTTTTTTTTTTTTTTTTTGTTTTTTTTTTTTTTCGGGAATTTTATGTTGTGACTTTCACCTAAAGTTGGCTATCATACGAGCTGTACTTTGTTTAACTAGCTGTTATCAACTGTATCAATTAGTCATCTTCGTACTGACCAAATGAGTTATTGCTGACTTCAATTTGGGATTTCACACTGAGCGCGATAGCCTTTAAAAAAGCGTTCGGTTGCAGTTCTTATTTATATAGCTGACCAAGATTAATAAATCAAAAACTTTTATATGATTAAAACTTGTGTATAAGCCAGTAGTAGCAAGGTCTTATGTTGAGCTTATAATAATAATGAAATTTACTATTAAAGAGAAGAATAAATAATTAATTAGGTCATAAATAGGAAGATACTCCAGATCAAATGTAATAGGAATGAGTATATATCCAATAATAATAATATATACAAATAATTATGATAAACAAATAAAAATAATAAGTAAATATAACCCTAATATATATAATTAAATAATAAAGAGCATAATAAATTAAAAATAAAAAACTAAATTAGTTAATTGTTCCGGTATGGGGATATATGTGAAAAATACATATGTGTTAGATAAACAGCATAACCTGGATGTTTCAATTTACATCTGATCTGTTTTGCATATTAGTTGGTCGACCGGAATAAAATTAATCTTTGAGCCCACCATCGATAAGAGCAATTTATAAATATAGATACAGAATTAGTGTACATTTGTATAGCTTATCATATTTATACAGCGTTCTCATTATGTTTAGAAATTTATTATAATTGTGTAAAAGACTATTATTGATGTGAAAATTTGTATTATATTGAATGACGTTCCGAAGCACTCAAAATACTCTCAATGCCGTACAAGAATATAAGACTACCCTTATCACTTAAGTCTGCTATATCTAGTCTCCCAAGTGGCTGCACCAAAAAAGATAATGAAACTAACAAGCTCTTTCTTGAGTAACTTATGGTGGGAATGCGCTACATTTCCAGGCGACAACTTTAGAATTCAAACTATACCTATAATCTGCCATGCTAAACCTATTAAATTAAACATAATATCTATGGTTTTGAGTTAAGATTACATCCTAGAGTAACATGTAAAAAACGTATGGAGATCAACTGCCTCACCCTTGATGTTAGAGCCAATGTGGCTATAATTGAAGTGGGAAAATCTTAAGAGTTGAAAATGAGTGGACATGTAAGTAAATATTTAGGTAATTGGAAGCTATCTTGGTTGGGCTATACCTTTTTTTAATATATATAATAGGAAATCGATAGCGTTATTAAAAAAGTAAAAGACCTGATATTTACTGGTCTGGAGTCACTCCTTATTCTTACCCTCTGATAGAGATTGTCCAGGTGTATCACCTGTAAATTTATTACACTGTTTTCTATGAATAATATATTCATTCTACTTGCAAGAACTTTATTTTCTATTGCTCCACAACGTGCCTTTGTGTAGGTCACAAACTTTTATGTTTTGTTTTGTTTTGAGGTTATTGATAGCTTTGCTAAGTAAATTTTTGTGATTAAGTGGTGGGATTGCTCCCTTGTTCTGAGTCTTGTTGGTTTATGGAAAGTGCTTCATTTAATTATAGAAATAAACTACACACACAACTTGCAGGCAGTCTTGGATCAAGCACTCCCAGCAATTACATCTCAAAAATGAGGTATGAAATGGGTTCATATCGGATTTCAATAGGGCTCAGGTTGACAATTATAAGAAATTGAGCTAGCAAAGACAGTACTGTGCCAAGCCAGATGCAGTTCATCGGATATCATGGTTTTCGGTGTTTAAGGTATCCGAACATCGGTGGTAAAGCATCTAAGGATGAAAAAAGAAAAGAAAGAGAATTTAAACTTTTTCAGCTGGTTTCCATATCTGCAGTGTTTTCACTATCTTCTTTTTTAATATAGGGGCATTAGGAACTAATTAGGTGTAAATCAGACAAACTATCAGGTTTCTTAATAAATTATAAGAATCACAAATTGATACAAAGATTACTTTTCTTTAAAAAATATATATATAGACAAACTAGGCAAAAATGGATTTTTATACAGTACTCCCACACTAGATTTTGGAGTGAGACCCCACAATAGTTCTTCATGTAGTGTAACCCCCCATACGGTAATTATTCCCTAAGGAAGAAAGAACAAAGTTTGTTAAGTATCTTCTTCTTTCGTTTTATAATAATATAATATTTGGAGTATTATTGAATTTGACTTTTTCTTTTTAGGATATGTTTTTATACCTGGCCCAATTCTGCACGGCAGTCCACTGAGGAGAATTAAAATTTCTCTACCAGGAGTGTTTGAACGGTAGTAGTTGTACTACCAAATCTCTCAACACCACAGTCGCTGTTTTGTTAAAACAAGAGGTCCCTTAATTACAAAAGGATTTAATTACGGTGTGTTTTGATGTGCTTCTCTTATAAAATCACTCATTTTAGAGACGATGATATTCTGAACTTCTACACCCGAGTCAACGTATCTGACGTGAGAGTGTGAATCTACCAATTGGTTTTTTATGTAGTGCACGCTGTGAGTTCATATTGTCATCAGAAGAAAATGCACCGTGCGCTTGCGCCGCTTCCTGAGAGGAATCCCTCGTTATTAAATTATTCTTCCTTCTAAAAATACTCTATTGTTTCAATTTTAAAAAATCAGATAAAACTTGTGGGCAATATCGTTCATAACCAATAATTAAAGGTAGAGTACAGAACAAATTATAATTTTGATAATGCTAAACCATAGGAGGAGAAAAATAATAGAACCCTTATATTCATTTTTCTGTGATTGGTAAAGATACACATTTGCAAGTATAATTTATATATCTATATATATATATATATATATATATATTATAATATATATATTATATATATATACATAGTAATTATGATACTATATAATATGTAAAATATATATAGATATATATATTTTTATGAGTGTGATATCATTCATGTGGTCATCTTGTGTGTTTTTCAGATGTATAATAAAGTACTTTATATACTGAGTTCAAATCATTTAATTTTATTACGTTTATATAAATTAAAATTACAAATAAAATATTTATGGAGATAATATCATGATACATACGTGACGATGTGTATGAGTGATCTAGCGGTGGAAGGACAAGTTGAGAGGTTCTAATAGAATAGATCTCGCTTGTATTTCTCTCACGCGGCGTTGATCATTAGTTGTAAAAAAGCTTGAGTACGCAAACTATTTTGAAACCCATATCGCAGTGAGGGTGCCTCTGTTCTAGCATACATGTAATAGGTTATGTATAGTGTTCATCTACCCATTCTGAAAATGTGGATATAATACAGAACTAGTAAATTGCGCCAATTTATGGAATAAGTATCTATATTAGGATTCTAGACATTAACATCACATCCTGACGACGTCGACATACTTGGGATGGGAGCATATAATAACGTTCTAGCTCATGGAGGGTTATGTACGCGATATTTACACTGAAATATGTCAGTGTGTTCTCAGAAAATAAATATAATTGAAGGCTAGTACACAGGAGATAAAAACAGAATTTGTGTTAATAATAGCACATAGATAAGTTTTACTTCTCTCTGGCTTTGAGTGGCGTGCTGTTGAAACACATAAATATGGCCCGAAAAATGGTTAACTCGTGATGTCACACAAAAATTATGAGTTTAGCAACTCTAACCCTTTTAACATGCACATTTCAAAAGAATGGTCGAATATGAGCAGGATGAAAGCCTCAGAGAAAGAGAACAATAAAAAACAATATGATCATTTGAAAGTGATAGAGTGTTATATGAGATCCCTTGTTCGCTCCGGCTTAGAGCAAAGCCGATAGAGTGATACTTCAGGAGGATATAAAATAGAAATAAACTTTATATAGTTTTTTATGGATTTATATAGCGCATCGTTTATTACATATGAAAAAGACTATGTCGTTACTTCAAGAGAGTGACCTTGATACCATTGTACTTCAACATTCTCCCATGAGTTCATAAACTCTAAATTGGCCTCACTTTAAGTTGGTTAATAGTATAGTAGATCTCGATTATTAGTTTTTCCAAAACGGAAATGGACTGTGTGTTAAGTATTTGATTAATGTGGAATAAATATTAAGTGTGAACGTTGGACCCAAGTGATATTGGTTAGCTCTAAGATATACATATATATAGTAATTCTTATATTTTTTTATGCTATTGTTATTCGAAAGTGATACTCGAGAGAGAAGTATGATATCGACTTAGAAGACTCGAGAGTTGAAGATATCATATCTAGAACCAATCATATGTGCAAGTTTGATGTGGGAAAAGCATATGACATTGGGTGGCGGGTGAGTTCTCCAAGAGTGGATCTTTGGAGATTGTCACTGATGCTATAACTGAACTGGTTTACGCTTTCTCGACATAAAACTAATGTACGCTATTTACACTATGATAATTGTATTCAAAGAAACTTATTTTTGATTTCCCTTTGGATATACATATGAAGTTTATGAGTTTACGGCGCTAATTTCTATTCACGATAAAGATGGAAAATTATCTATGCATTGAGGTTTAATAATTATATTGTGAAAGCAAAAACAAAAATCAGACATCGTTTGATTGAAATTATGCAGCGTTTCTTTTGGCATGGCAGACCATTGGTGGAGCAAATGACTTTTTCTATTCAAAAATAATGCCATTCATTATGTTCACACTGCGTATAAAAACTCGTGAGTCTCACGTTCTGACCATATATCGTTTTGCGTGACAGATAATTGGTCTATCTATATAGATGCAATAGTGTAGGTGAGAAGGATTGGATATACACTGTCTTTGGTTAGTAATTTTACCACAGTGTAACTGAGGAACAGGTATAGTGTCTATAACATTATTTTTTCTATGTTAATGATCCCAGTGCGTGTGACAAAGTACATAGAATAGGTTACGCTTTGTATGATATGTTATTAACTTTACTGTTGTTAAGCTTGGGTGAACTTTGAACGTAATAATTAATGTAGTGGGAAGATCTATATAATTCTACAGCACGGTGTGATAGCGTGTGTGTTAGAGAGTTATTTGTATGCATTTCTGTAGCAGTTATATAACATCAATAGATGTATACATTTATATCGATGTCATGTTGAGGCTATTACTTAATGTGAAAAACTTTGTTACATTAGCATATTAATTCGTGTGACTTGTCCGTTTAGGAGTATTTCTCTTTTCTCCGAGAACACATATTAATTTGATCTCCTTGGGTTTATCGCAAAAGTGATGAGCGTCCAGAAAGTCCTGGTGACAACGTGATATAGTCAAGGGTAGGATCAATAGACTCCTTTAGCGTATGATGTCACATGCCATGTTCGAGATGGTACACAGCATGACTGCGAGCGGAGGTCAATAAATAGAGCTTTCGTTTGATTTAACTTGAACTTTATTTCTGATTTACTCTTTCAGCGCAAAGCGAGAGTGTCTGTGAATAGTAACAAACCGCTATTTTATCTTAATACAGCAAAAGAAAACTCTCTAAAATGTGTAAACTTCACATTTTGGATCTAAAAAAATTATATATTTTCAAGTTTGAAATCACTAACTAAAATCAATAGTAAAGTATAAGCAAAGATTTAATGTCGTCTATGTATTTAAAATCTACAACACCATAGGACGATTTGCAGTCCACATTAATCAAATAAATATTCAATAGATCATGAGTGAAAAGGAGGCGTACTAGAACATGAGAAACTCTCGGGATTTATGCAAAGAGTGTGTGGTTCGTGAGCTCATGATTCGAGTTATATACTGCTTTTGTGCGAAAGCTAAAAAACATGACAATTAGTAATATTAATATGTTTGTGATGAAGCGAGTGAAGAGTGTGCAAAATATAGATCAAAATACCAAAAATTATTGATTCATGGGTTTTTTTAAGAAATAGATAAAAAACCTAGTGCATAAAAAGCCCTCTTAAGTATGTGCATGGGTAGGAGTGTTGATGTGTTAAGTGTAGGAAATCTCCAATCGCTTAATCACGGCAGTATGCGATTACTCACATTTTTACTGTCTCAACCAGTTATGGTAGGGCGTGTAAAAATGCCAAATTTTTAAGTGTATTAAACAAGGAATATTTGTGCTGCATGTTTTTGAAGATATTATGTATGTGCGGGGGCCACGTTTTGAAAGTACCTCTACTGGTGGTTGTGATAGTTATCTTTATCTATTGGCTGTTTTTTTTAATTGTGTATGATTTGTTATTATTGTTTATGTGTTTTAGCAAAGTTGTGTTGTCGTTTTTTTTTCATATTCTCTTCGCGTTTTAATTGAAAAGTAGTTTATTAAATGTATAAAAGTGGAAAGAATTTAGTTCATTATTCGTTTTCTGGCCCCTAAAGGGGAAAAAACCGATTTTGGAAGACAATCACCAAAATAAGCAACGTAGTTCTAAAAGTTTGGAGCATTTAAAAAATAAGTCTTACTTTAGTTTTATAAATTTTTCTATCTCACTTCCTAATAATTAATAGGTTTTATATAATTATAATTATTCTAAGTGAGCAAAATGAGTTGTTAGTAAAGTATCGTGCTATTAAGTGGTTTAGTTTTTTAGGTTTTCAGTTATTTCTTCACGCTCATATAGAATATATTTATTGGTTTACTATCATTTTCAATCCATTTTTATATGGCTGACTATAATGGAAAGTCACAATATGTTTTATACAACTGGTTATGTGAGTTAACACATTTTTATTCATTAGTTTATTTCTTTAGCTATAAGGTCCACCTCGAATAATTATATAAGAAATTATATAGTACAAGTTGTATAGTAAAGTTGTTAGAGTTTAAGTTTGGTTCGTCATTCTTCACGTCATAATGATAGTATATATATGTACCTATATTAATTTAATTTCTAGTGGCTTAAATTTTATTAGGCTATTGGGATTTAGCTGTTCCAATTTATTTAATTCTTCTCTTCTTGACTTCTTTTGTTCTCTTCGTTCATTTTGCATATATATTTCTTGATTTGTGAGTTTGATTTCAAATAGCTAGACATTGTTGAACGATAGGATGTAATGAGCTATCGTGATTTTGAATGGCAGCCACACACACAGCGCGGAGGCGAAATGCGCTTACTACATTAAACTATTACAAAACATCTGCGAGATTATAATAGGCGTGAGACTGTGCTCTCTGTAGGAATATCACCTATCTAACTCTAACCCTAAACACTAGTTGCTCTTGTCTGCATATCGAGAATGTGAGCTACAGATATTAACTCCTTATCTAAGACTTCGTAGTAACCATGGTAATTCTAACTATAACTTATATTTGTATTATATCATTCGAGTAAACAAACGAGAAAGGGGTGGATGTTGTGTGCCTATGTAACATTAATACTCTTGTAACACGTCTCGCTGAATCTCGAATCTGCCAATAACTCGATATGCATCTCTGTCGTGCGACACGTCAAAAATCTCTTTTATCCTGTCTGATATGTACTTACAATCTATTAGGCTGCTTCTGCTACTGTTCCTGGATGCCTAACAGAACAGGATTCCCTTCTACATCTTTACTTGAACATTAGCTAACACGTCTCACGATAACTGTTTATATCTTATCATCTCAAACATATCTGAGTCCTCTATTTAGGGGAATTTCAATTGATCACAACACCCGACTAATATGGTATCTGTTTCCCGCATGGCTCTCCAATATTACAGTGTGATTGTAGTGGTCGGTAGAATGAAGTGTGAGTGCACATAATTCATTTCACATATATATTCAGAGCTCACTTCTAGTTCAATAAAATGTGCACAAGATATAACTAATCAAAGAACCTACATCTCCACGATCATTCCCAAGCCAGAATCCTGGAAACAGCACACGTTGACATGAGTTTCAAATAACCACACTAGTCCTATCTCTCTATATGAAAATAAACAAGCCTATCAAGCGTCCTGAGTTGGAAATTCTGACCTAGCGAAAGCAAACGACCCATAACACGCCATCTCTTACGTGTTCCATTATCTCTCCTACAAAGACCCATACCTGCTCACCTATAGGGTGTTTTATCTATGGCATCCTTTTATTGCGGTGGTGTGATGATCGAGCAGGAAAGAGCCTATGCGACGACTATACCTTAACTCTCCATAACTAAATTGATCTGGTTCTTAGGGACTCTGCCGTACTCTACGGCCTATCCGCCCTCACAAAGAAATGAGTGTGGACTCGCTACAATATCTGTCTGATGTGTGGAAAAAGATGAGCACCTGATTGGAGACTTTATCTCTATTTGAGCAATTGGCCCTTCAATAATATTTAAAGTGCACCTCTGTCATCTGTGAGAGTGAATATTTCTTCATTGCGAACCTAAAAATCTTTGTCTCCTCATTTTAAATACCCATGGTATCGATCGTAGTCCCTGTTCTCTGGCCATTTCAGTGCTAGAGAGGTCAGACTCGTTAGTGTCGGGGTGGAAAAAAGATTTCTTCGTTCTCCTAGTACAACTCTCCCGCTTAATTTTCTACTAGATTCAGCCTATGGAAAATCGTGACGTGCATGGTGCGGACTTGAGCACTTCAGACGAGACATAAGCGGGTGCTATTCATCACATACTGAAATTGTATGCACATCACCCAACTGCGTGTCTGAGTAACCTACTGACATATAGTCATTACTGGCCTTTCACACACTAACATAGAGATATCTCTGAGAAAATCTAACACGTTCTAGTTAAATTGCCTTTCCTTCCGTCTCTATCTCGATCTGATGCGCTCTGTTGCTAAACTCTCCAACTGAAAATGCCAATCTCTTCGGCTCCTATTTTCCTCTAACTCAACCTGGGGAGATTCTGGCAATCCTCCTCCTCCACCTTCTCTCTCAGGTGTCCTATGTTGTTGCCTGTGATTACATTTGACAGGATTTGTGATTGCATGGGCTCCTGAGATCTCATGATCTTAGGAAGGTGGGGGCCGGCATGGCATCCCGGCCCCCGAGTTTGAGGGAGTGTGCTTCCGGGCTCCCCTCCCCTCAATCAACTATATTCTCTATGTATCAATATAACACTTGCTCCTCTCAGTGTTGGAAGCACGCACATGTCCCAACCTTATTCCGAAAAAAAGGAAGATGCTCTGATCCTTCTAACTATCGCCCTATAGCTCTCACCTGTATTCTATCTAAGATCTTTTGAAATCCTTCTTATATCTCACTTCTTAGACCATCTAACGTCTTCATTCTCTTCTCTTCCGATCGGCCAGTCGGTTGTCGGCGTTCGAGTCTACTGTGATATACTTTGCCTATTTAACCGATTTAAATGTTTCCCTCCCGTAGAACTTTTTTTTTTTTTTTTTTTTTTTTTTTTTGAGAAAGTTAAACACGCCTCACGGCATAGCCCTATTCCAAAGTGAGCGGGAACTTTCTATGGTAATTCTACCTAGCTCCGAATCTTAGGATTCGAACCGACCTTTGCCATGCGACTCCGTCGGCTCTACCGTTTCCGTAGCGGCAAAAATCTAATTGCGGTCCAGGGTACCAGGCAAAATAAACAGTTATAAGAAGCGCTTGACCATTTCACAAAAAAAGCAATGTTGACACACGAGAAGACAGTATGTTAATGTGCACGATCTGATTTTTTAATGCACTGCTAACTCCAAAGCTTAACACCTCCATTATGGAATTATACACTCAAAACATTTTCTTGAGCTCTTAACTATATATTGATCTAGATTTCATTTCAAAAGTTTGCACAAATAGCAGGCGGTCCGTATGATAGAGAGAGCGACCTCTTCTTTTTCTGTCGCCAATAGTGCGTTGTTCCTCAGGGTTTCTTACTGTATCTCCTACATTTAGCAGCCTATACTCCTCACTCTATAATCGAATAATGATCTGTCCGTCTTAACAACCTAGACTATCACTCTAAACGTTCATAAATTGTTTACCCTAGTACGTTCTACCAAGTACGCCGATGACTCCCGTATCTCTGCTTCATTCTTCAAACTCATATTTCTAATATATCCTGTGCGACCTATCTGTTTTATTGACATTCATAGATACTTGCCTTCTTACTAATAATCTCCTCACGTCTTCTATTATCTCGCTGGATCGTGAAGTATATAGATAAATTTACCGATTGGGTCGTTAACCTTGTTGTGGAAATTCAAATTCTTTAAAAACCCAAGTTCTACAAATCTCCCCTCCTCTGATACCAACTTTTCTACTTTCCTATCTCTTTCGACGAGTTTCTCCCGACCTCGTGCGCTGTTGAACCAATATTATGCACAACGATCCTTCAGTAAATAAAAAGCCTCAGACATAAATTAAATCATCAAAAATACGTCTTGGAGACCCATCACAATCACAAACGGAGATGCGTAGGCGCTTTCCTACAAAAAACTGGATTAGTTACTCTTTTGAGCTACGGAGAATTTTGTGCATCTCTTTCCTCCTTTCATCAGTTACTCCCAGACTTATAAAGCATAGTCTCTCATCACGCCCTTTATATGAGATGTGAACTACTATTGTCTCATCATTCTGGGGGAGCTTGATTAGGTTTCACCTAAGCTTTTGGAATGAGGGGTGCCTGGAGTCAAAATGCCAACGCAGACTTCAAAAAATTCTGGCATTGCGGTGCTACTTTCCAGTTCACTGTGACGCCTTCATATCTATCTCAGCTCGTGCGACGGATTGTAATAAATGAGATTTATAAAAAGTTTAACAATTACCATAATTAGTGCATGAGTCCTACTATACCAAGGAATCACTCCGCAGCTAGGCAGGTGGTTGCGAGAAAGAATGGTTCTTACGCACTCGCGTATTCTCCACCTACCTCACTCTTTAACGACGCTCACTTCTACCTAGCAACAAGGTATAGTGATGCCTGTGTGTGTGATAATATTGTGCAGACACTCTCGATCTTAATTTCTGTTTTCGTTTGATGTGATGGTAACTATACAAGTGAGTTAGGTGTTCCATGGCCGCAGCACCTCTTTGTCCTGCTGCAGCATCTGTATGGCGTCGATGTCATCTCAGTCGCACTTCGTGTGTTTCCTGCGTAAAGTTCTAATCTCCCTCACGTTAAAGAGCTGAGCCTATCAGTTTGACTGTGCTCTTCCTGCTGCAATTTTAGCGCTATAGAGCGCTGAAAATTTATAGACGTGCAAGGACCCCCTCCCTGAATAGTGGCCTCTGCTCGTGATGGTGGTGACAACTGTAAAAGAAAGAAAATAGAATTAAAAAAAAAATTAAAAGTCTATGATTCATCGTGGTGAGCGTTACAGAAATGACTGTGAGCGTTTGCATCATAGGTACTGGGAACTCCAAAAACACCAGGGACTAGCAGGATGCTGAGCTGTCCTTGTACGAATCAATAGTCAACGATCGACGGGGAGTAGGCCGACACAAGTTTGAGATAGAGACGAAAGGTTAGGTTGGGAGTTTGACACTCTATTTTAAAGTGTATTTTCTTGTAATTATTAAGTAGTATTAAAAATATAGGGGATGTCTTTAAATAGTAATATTTAAATAACTTTATAGGACTATAATAAAATTTCCTAATTAAAATAGGAACAAATTTTTGTGTTATGTAGTAGCAATATTCTCGAGAATTTAGACACACTTGGAATACGAGACCATTAAATATCAAAAGATCAACTAGACCCAATAATAACTCAACATAATCAAACGGGGTGTGTATATATGGGAGAGTAAAGTTTAAGAGGAGAATATCTTTAGTTTATGCTGGAGTGTTGATTTTTCTGTTTGCCGTTATGATCCTGATACAGATCAGCAATTGTTGTATTAACGCAAATTGTTAAGATATAAAATAAAACATAAAAATTTAGCCAAAACCAATAAACTATTTGATAACACAAGATAAAAAACAAAATATTTTATAAAAATATATAAAAAATAAAAAAATTTGAGAAAAGTAAAATTATTAAAAAAAATGCATCAAAACTAACTCTCAACAGAGAATTAAACTTAATACACTGAGAAATCTATATCTCTGACAAAAATAAAATAGTTACAAAATACTTGTTAGGTTAACGTTATCCAAAAGAATAAAGAAAACGCACCCACTTATGTGAAAAGTGGAGACGAGAGCGATGCTGTCTGGATCATGTGCTAAACGAATGAAGTTACTAACTCCAGCGATCGTGCTCCGGCTCCGGCTTCGCGGGCTCCGGCGTCCGGTCACCGGTTGCTTGGTACCTACTCTGTCTCTTCTTCTTCAGACTGCTTATTTCCTCCATGCGCTTCTTTCCTTTTCTTCTTCCAGCTTCTTCTGTTTTTCTCTGTTCTCCTATAGTGGGCATTTCTTCCGGTTACCCCCTCCGGGGGTTCCCCCCTGGACACCCTTTACGAACCTTTTATCTCATCTTCTCATATTCTGATTCGGTACGACACCTATAAACATTACATACTTATCTTATTGATTGATTAACCAATATGAAACTTAAACCGAATATTTAGTTAACTCAGCTCCTCAGACGCGGCCGTCCAGCATCCGATGGCTTACAGTAGTCAATTGTGCGACTCCTCTGATCTATTACGACCTTCTACCAACAACTATTTCCTTGCTCTGCTGACTCCGACTACACTCTTCGACCTCCAACTCCGATCCGTTTCTCCAAGAATTCAGACTTCTACGCATCATATTTCCATTTTTAGGGGCCAGCACCCCCATCTGTGAGGTGCTTGTCTATTGGCAACCGTAACCTCGTCTGCGACGAGCTTACGTCATCCCCAAATGGATGCCTTAACAAAGTTGATACCATTGTCCGTACTCGTACTAGTTAATTAGCCCTGACTGTTGAAGCTGCATTAGGCTTAATTTGAATTATTAATAGATAATAAGTAATAATAATAATAATGAAATAATAAATAACTAATAATAATAATAATAATTAATAATAATAATAATAATATAAATCATAATATTACATAAAAAATAATAAATGAGTAATAATAGAATAATAATAATAATAAATAATAAATAATAATAATATAGTAAATTATATTAATAAAAATAAATAATATTAATATAATAATAATAATAATTTCTAATAAATAAAATATTAATTAATAATAATAATTAAGTGATAAAAATAATACAATTTTTATATATAACACAAATAATAATAATAATAATTAAGAATAATAAAATATTAATAATAAAAACATAAAATTGAATAATAAGAAATAATAATAATAATTAATCATAAAATGAGTTAACTAATAAATAATACTATTCATTATTTGTTATCAGTTTGTTATATCAAGTGTCTTCAGCCAGTTCTACGTCATATATTCCAAGTGTTTGGGCGTCCATCAGCCCCCACTCTCGTCAGGGCTGACATCTAAGACCCAGGCGGTAACCTCGGGCGTGAGCGAGGCACGTCACCCCTACTAGTGAGGTGAGCGAGGAGATTCAAATCAAGCTAGCCCTACAAGTGGTGCGAGAGCATGAAACACTGCACTTGTTGCCAACGGTCAACTCCAGTGTAACACTAGGGGTGCGGTGCGGATTGAATCTTGCTCGGTCCCGCGGTTTGTCAAGCGAATGCGGGGGTGCGACAATGGAGGTGTAGAGGCGGTGCGGTGCGGTTGCGGGGTGCACATGACGGTTTGCTTCAGATGCAAGAGGTAGCCGCGCGTAGCTCGGTGTACGGTTGCGGGTGGCGGGGATGTCCGGTGCGGATGCAAGGTGCGGGCCATATACAGAAATTAAAAGGCTAATATATATATATATCGATTCCCGGCCATCGCAAATAATTTAATTATTTAAAGATATACTTGAAAAAACGTATATGCTAACAAAGTTAAATATATATATATAACGTATAATATATATATATATATTTTTATAGTGATTATATAATTATTTTTGAATATATATATATTTATAGTCTATATATATATAATTATCAGTTAATATATAAATAATGTATATATATATTATATGATATATAATATATATATATTATTATATATTTATTTATTCATTGTATTTATTTATTTATTTATTTATTTATTTATTAATTTTTTATTTATGTTTTGTTTATATGTTGTTTATTTATTTCATTTTATTTATTATTATATTATATATATCGTAATTATTTTATATATTTATTTCTTTATTTTCATTTATTATTAGATTCATTATTATTTAATTACAATTTAATTACATTAAATTTTTATATAGTTTTATAATAAAAAAAAAGACCCGTTGTGTTTTTTCGATACACGAGAGTTTAAAAGGAGAAGAAAGATGGAGGGAGAGAAAGAGGAAGGGAAGGAGAGGATGAAGGTGGAGCGGATAAGGAAAATATGATGTATCCGGAGGAGGGAGAAATTTAAAAATTTCCCACGCCTATTTCAAAAATTCCACACGGGCCGGGTTTAAGAAAAAAATTTATCCTTAAGTACGTGAGTATATAATTATAATAATGTTAATATAATTATTAATATATATATAATTAAACAGATTATATATTTAGTATATAAATATAAATATATAATAGTGATATATTATTTAAAAATACTTACAATTTTAATACTTATTTAACGGAATGTATATATAATGTATATATATACGTAGTGTTTTTAGCTAGACAGCCTTAGTTATCATAAAAATAGAGCTTTATGATTAATCTAAATTAGGCAGTTCAGCTTTAACTGTTCCTCAACTACCAAGGTGATTATATATGAGTAATAATCAAGTCACTTTATGATATATAGTAGTCTACTTTAGGTTATAGTGATACCATATTATAGTATAATACTGATTTATTATTTCGTCATATCAATTCTAATATACAAATATATATATATAAGTATTATATTATATAGAGTGACTAAAGTATAAAGTAATATACTAAAGTATATATGATAATTATATAAGCTGATAATATCACAGATGTGTATCAATGATTACCTAAGCAGTAGATAAATCTTTACACTATCAAGGTGGTTTGCATTATTGCTTACATAATACCAGTGAGAGCGTTATGATACTAATCATGTTACATGAATATTAGCTTACTTGAGTAATATAATAATAAACTAAAAATATTATATAACTAATATAAACATGATTTTCATTATTATTTGTATTATTCATATATAATATTGCATATATTACTTTATTTATACTTTTTGGCAATTTATCAATTTTAAATTTATAGTTAATTTTATATTTTTAATTAAATACGTACTATTCAAATTATCAGATAGGCTACTATACTACCCAATAAAACCCACCTGTTAGCTATATATAGTAATATTTATATATATATATATATATATATAATATATATATATCTATAATATATATTATATATATATATATATATATATATATACTATATATATATATATATATATATATATATATATACTACTATATATATATAATAATATATATATATATATATATAATTATATATATACTATATTCAATGATAGTTTATTATTATTATAATTATATTATAGTTGCTATACTATATATTATAATATATTATATATATATATATATAATAATATATATATATAGTATATATATATATATATATATATATAAATAATAATAGATATAATATACTATATATAATATATCACTATATATATTATATATATATATAATATAACTATATAATATATAGTATAATAATATATAATTATATATAATATATTAATATCAAGA